>JAEAOA010000897.1:1697500-1752500 GCA_016746295.1 Potamilus streckersoni | reverse complement strand
TTTGTGCGATTCAGAAAATGAAAGTACACAGTCATTTTTCGCAGAAAACTGTGTACTAGGGTAGTTTTAAGGACACTAATCACACATTATTGGATCTATTATGCCGACGAAATGAGGGTCCAGTACGTAGAAAACTGGCCTAGATTGCGTTTGTTGGGTTTTTTTAATAAAAAGATAGTCTTGGGCAAAATGTTGACCCAAGAAGCAGGGAATCTCACTTCAGTAAGTTCTGTCAACTGGTCATTCATCCATCCACCCAGATCTACATACCTACACTCACAAACACACTCATGGATACGCATATGTCCACGAAGACGCATTTTACATAGACACATGACATAAAAAGTGAAATAAGGTTTTTAAGAAATTTGAGTTGCCCCTAGTGACGCCACATATTATCTTGTCAACTATAATATACCACCTGTTGTCGTACGCTTTAAAGCTAATTATAGGCGTTTAAAAATACTGAAGAAAACGTGGGGGTATTTCCATTTCAACAGTTACGGCGCAATAACCTCGTTAAGTATACTAAGCGTTTAAACAGGCTCCTCCCACTAAGTCGTATATTTAATTTTAGAAAAGTCAGACTTTTCAAAACATATTTTACTGAAAGTTCTAAACAAAGGACTAACAAGTTTTGTTCAGATTGATTGAAAGGGTCAAGTTTTCATGGTTTTATTCGGAATCAATTGTAAAATAACAATTTTGGAAATGTCTGAAAGTCCTTGACAAAGCCATTCAATATCGTATAAAACCAAGGTTGGCAGATCACTCATACGATTCGTCGGCCATCCATCAGGACAACCCAAAAGCTGTAACTGACACTTTGTTAGTAAGTTAGTGGGTCTCTGCCTTTTCAATTGTCAATCAGAAGACAAGATAAAGTAGATAACTTTGTGCAAGAAGGGAAGAAGGACTGACTGTCAGATTGGTGGATCGGTGGATGGGTCTCTCTCAAACACGCACACACACACCATCTCCTACTTTTAGACACATGCTGTCTCTAGTACACACACAAACACACACACACTTACACGCTGTCTCTCTCTCTAACATACACACGCTCTCACACAAATACACAAGGCTGTCTCTTTCACACACACACACACACACACACACACACAAACACATACACGAATGCACGCACACTCTGACTTCAGCAGATTTTAAGTCGGTTACAATTGTAGCGTATCAAAACTACGTATTTCCATCTTGTATGGACTAACACATTACTGTCTGACTTGTATAATTTACATCAATGTAAACACTGTGCAAAAAAAAAATGATTCATATTTATTGCAAAACTTACTACACCATGAGTAATATATTACAATCAAGAAGATGGCAAGACAAAGAGGACAATCACAATAATGAAGCTGCCGACGATGCAGAAATAGATGATATAACGATAAAAGCGATATTGATATGGATTTGTTTAGTGTTTAACAGCTCAACAATACAAATCGGTTATTTAATGGCAAACAGGGTGAATTGTCTAGCCCAAGAACATGTAAGGTAGCCAACCCAGTCTGACCCAATTATAGGATGATGATGATGATGATGATGATGATGATGATGATGATGATGATGATGATGATGATGATGATGATGATGATGATGATGATGATGATGATGATGAAACAAAGTTCTGATGTTACAAGCTGATGGTTTTACGGTTATTTCCGATAACATGATAATCTTCTAGCCTCGTCATGTGCAAACTATAGGGATATGTGACCTATTTGTGTTTCTATACATACTCAATTTGCACTGTAAATCGGTCTTTATTTGTAAATTTGAAAAGGCTGGCTTTGACTATACATACACGTTACTCCACCGGTCTCCCATTCTTGTATTAGCTCACTCACACATTGTACTCGGATTCAATTCAGGTTTACGCATATTCACAGATTAAAGAAGCGCAGCAGTTCTTACTTGCTACGATGACATTGCGTTTTTGCAGTAAATCCCAGTATGGCGTGTGTGTGTGTGTGTGTGTGTGTGTGTGTGTGTGTGTGTGTGTGTGTGTGTGTGACCTACGTCTTCATTTACTGTTTAGGCTTACGTATATGTATTATTTTGCCTATAACGCTTAATATGATTGGACGGATTTGAGGACCTTATCGTGAGGTCCAAAATCCATGATAAATAGATTGGTTTGCAATTTTACATGTATAAAACGCCAAGGAAACAAGGTAATTTAATTTCTAGACTCACCAGCGGCGACACTAGGTGAGGGGATGGGGGGCGCACCGCACCGGGTGACACCATCAGAGCGGGTGGCACAAAAATGACAGTCTATAAAAAAATAACTTTTTTGCAAGAATGAGGTCCATGGCTGTGACAGCATGAGTGACCGCACATGACTGTCTATAAAAGTTTTGAACTTTGGTGCAGGAAGGAGGTC
Organism: Potamilus streckersoni; assembly: GCA_016746295.1. NCBI lineage: Eukaryota > Metazoa > Mollusca > Bivalvia > Unionida > Unionidae > Potamilus > Potamilus streckersoni. The sequence goes on along the minus strand of JAEAOA010000897.1, from coordinate 1,750,093 downwards.
CATGGATGTGACACCATTAGTTATCGAACTGTGTGACACCAACCCTAATGACGCCACTTAGTCTTATTCGAAATACGGTTAATTTTGAAAATTAGTAGGTAGATGTTGAAAGGTGGATGCTATAGTTAGTGAAAGGTTAAAGAGGATATAACCGTTCGTTACAGTACACAGGAAATCCAGTGCAAACCAGATCCCTGTTTTTTTTTTGTTTGTTTTTTTTCCTTCTTAGTACAACAAGAAGCCTCAACTGTAACTTTCCTCTAATTTAAATAAATGGACAACGTTTTTATATTGTATCAAAGACGTATCATAGTGAAGTATATATTATTTATACTCGGAAGAATAAATATCAACAAAAGCGCTAATAAGCTTTTCGATCCGACTGCAAATCAACATGAGATGAAGTACTTACAGGCCTTCGACCCATTAGACAAACTATAACCCATATAAAGAGAAACTACACAAACACATTGAATTCACCTATGACCAAATTTTAAAGACAACACAGACACAGGAGAATACGATGAGCGTATTGGTCGTGTGAAACAAGAAAACACTGTAAAGCTATCATTGCATACACCTTTAAGAAAAAAAGACACAGAAAATTACTTAGGGCACACAGGTACTATATAATACTTGATTTCAGAGCATATTTATCTTTTAGAGATACTTCGTTCATAATGGTTAATTTGTATTTAGTTACTAATAAATCATTTGAAACGGGTTGTTTCAACTCTGAGGCAAAGAGTTATAACTTGTATACATAAATAAGATGCATAGCCCCCTCCCCCAAGAAAGTATTAAAATAATTGGCACTCTCCATCAAAACTTAAAATTGTATGCAAATTAACAACAGTATATATATATAGCTAAATAAATAAAGTCATTACTGAATGATGTAATATCGATGATAAACTGGGTTTGTTAAAGGAACATATATTAGCAAATGTGACGTTTTACCCCAACCCCTTGTGTAGTATATATAAGTATAACTGGTTGTTCTGACTTAATCTATACAAGTGTAAAATCGTACTCTGGCTGAACAGCTTTGATGTTGGAGAAGTTCCTACGTTAGCTAATCCCCTTACATAACATGGTCTTTGTTCAGCTCGGGCGGATATTTACTTCAAACGACAGAAGACCCGCCAAATATGTAGACTGTAACATTTGATGGACCCACAGACAGACATTCGGATGATTGACAGTTTGAACGACTGACCGAGTCAAGAGCCATCCAATCGAAATGCGAGGTGGGTGGGCCTTTATTTGACCCAGGGACAGTAACCGATGTTTCGTAGGAATTAGGCAGTTCGCTACAATAAAAGATTTTGTTCAGAGGTAGAACTCCGTTGCCAACCGTAAATTGGCCAGATTCAGGGAATCTTGGAAAACCGCTTCAATCAGGAAGCTTCGAGGGACGTTCGAGGGAAGTTCGAGGGTCGTTAGAGTGACAGTCGAGCAACCTTGAGTGACGTTGAGAGACATTGAGTGACAGACGGAAGAAGAGAGGGATACAGGAAAAAGGGCAACGGAATTAGAGAGATACCGTCGAGAGGGATACAGGAGAAAGGGAAACGGAAGTAGAGAGAGAGACAGTCGAGAGGAATACAGAAAGGGGAACGGAAGGAGAGAAAGACAAGAGGAAAAAGACAGAATAGATGAGAAACACACAAGGAGAAGGGAAAATCTACTCACACTGGAATCAAATGATGATTTAGGCAGTCACTTGGTCAAGAGTGACAGTGATTAATTTAAGATCTTTTAAAGTTATCATTTCATTAAATTGCTATTTTTTGAATTTTATCTTCGTATTTCCTTATAATTTATCTGTCGGCATTGCTGACTGGGGGGGGCTCATTGCCGTATATATACATATATAATATATTGTCCAGAAGTAGCATTCGGAAAGTGGACCAGGGGAACTTCCTCATAATTCTTTAAAGTCTATAGGAAGAACCCCACCCCTAGACCGAACCCCCACAGTGGGGGCCTTTCGTCCGGGATATGAATTAGACATATATATTATTTTAGGACCTAAAGTTATTTGTAGGAGTATTAGTGAACAGTGTGAAATATTTTCCATTCTTTGTAATTTAATTCTTATGATTTTCTCATCTTGTATTTTATTGTCATATGTGCATGCTTTGTAAATCTTCCATTGCTAGCAGTACTTGTCAAGCAGAGATCAGTCAAAAATCTTACCTGGACGAAATTAGTTGCTGTCGACCGGTAAGTATTTAAACTTGTATCACAAATATCTATGTATTGTTAGAATATTGATACAAGGTATCACTTTACATTAGTTATAATGGCCACCGAAAGGCAAATGATAAAGGAATATCGCGCCATGGGATCTGAAGATCTTGGATATGAGGGAGATCGCCTGGCGACCTTTATAGAAGAAAGGATCAAGGAATGGAAGGCCGAAAAAGCAGCGGACAGGGAAGCACAGAAAGAACTAGCTAAGATAGCTGCGGACCATGAACTAGCCAAGATAGCCGCGGACCGAGACGCCCAGAAAGAGCTGGAGCTTGCCAGACTCGCTTACACTCTGGAAATGGAAAAGGTGAGAGTTGAAGCTAGGACTAACGTCCGGGACGACGCCAGTTCAAGCTCTGGAGGGACCGGACGACCTTTTATCGACCACACGATGGTACAGATCAACATGCCACGCTTCAATGACAAGGAGGGAGCTATTGACGATTTCCTCGTGCAGTTCGAGAAACTTGCACATGCTCATCAGGTCCCTGAACAGCACTGGGCCATTAATGTCTCGGCCTTTTTGCAAGGTGCAGCACGGGAAGTCTACCACGGCTTAGCTGCAGAAGAGGCTGATGACTACAATGCCCTCAAGAAGGCCCTTCTCTGCCATTACCGGCTGACCGCCGAGACTTACCGAAAACTTTTTCGGGACTCGGCGAAAAAGGTAACAGAGACCCACTCTCAATTCCACAACCGTGTTCGAGGTTTATTTGAGAAGTGGATGAAAATGGCTGAAGTCGAACGCACGTACGACGGGCTACGCGAGGTAATACTCAAGGAACATGTCCTAGGTACTTACCGTCGCGAGTTGACAGTATTCTTAGCAGAAAGAGAACACCGGACGCTCGAAGAGATCGCTAGCATGGCGGAGCGATACAAGCAGGCGCACTCGAAGAGTGGAGGTTCCGGGGGCGCGGATCGACCCCGACCCTCTGAGTCGCGTCGTGTGGGGGAGGTTGAGCCGGCTGTCCGTAACCGTCAGGGCGACGGGAAGGTCGGAGGGGCACCTACAGGTAGGAATGCCACCTATCGACCTGGACCGGCCTCACCCACAAAACCAGGACTTGCAAGTCGGCGAGGGCCGCCGACTTGTTTTAATTGCAAGCGCCTTGGGCATTTTGCCAGGGACTGTCGCAAGGGCAGGCAGACTCAGGTAAATGTCGTAGCTAGGGAGGAATGCGTGCCGGAAGCGAGTCGCAACCCAGCCAACCTTGCGGCTGCTACTGTCAATGGTGAAAGTGCCACCATCTTGTATGACACTGGGTGCAGCGTCTCCGCGCTTGTCGACAAGAAGTATGTCAAGCTTGAGGACTATACAGGGGATGTAATAGAAATTCAGTACGCGAACTGCGCGCGTGATTCATTACCAGTAGCTGTCATTGACCTCGATTCACCATACGTGAAGGGGAAAATTGAAGCTGCTTGCTTGGAGGGACTATCACATGACGTCATATTGGGATGCCGTTATGTGTTACCCCAGCCAAACCCCGAAACCTGCACACCTATGCCAGTGAATGCTGTTGAGACCAGGGCCATGAGTCGACGGCCGAAACAGAAGCCGATCCAAGTTACATCGACACCGGTTAGTAATGTTCTTCCAGCTGAGTTGAGGAAGCTTTAGCAGGAAGACGCAACTCTGGCGCAGTTGCGTAAACACGCCGAATCAGGAACGGAAAGGGAAACTCCGAACGGTGCGGTGAAGTTCGTTTACAAGAAGGGAATTTTGTATCGCCACGCCAGGAAACACAACGAACACTTAAAGCAAGTCGTCGTGCCAAAGGAAAAGCGTTGTGACGTACTGAAACTTGCACATGAGAGTCTCATGGGTGGACACATGGGAATTGCTAAGACGCGTGACCGTCTTGTAAAGAAGTTTTACTGGCCAGGGGTCCAGGGGGACGTAAAACGGTTCTGTCTCTCCTGTGACAAATGCCAGAGAATGGCACCGAAAACGGATCAGCGACCCATTCCCTTGGGGAGTACGCCCTTTATAGATGAACCCTTTAGACGTGTCGCCATGGATTTAATCGGACCGATAAAACCCGCGTCTGCGCACGGAAATCGGTATATTTTAACGGTCGTCGATTACGCTACACGCTATCCGGAGGCTGTAGCATTGCGTCATATTGACTCGGAAACCGTCGCGGAAGCTCTGTTTGCGATCTGGTCAAGAGTCGGAGTGCCCGACGAGATCTTGTCAATAAAGCACCTCACGACTACACCGTATCACCCCCAATGTAACGGATTGGTTGAACGGTTTAGTGGTACTTTAAAGCACACGCTCAAGAAATTGTGCGAAGGCCGCCCCAAGGATTGGGATCGGTATATTCCTGCCATGCTTTTCGCATACCGGGAAGTACTACAAGCGAGTTTGGGGTTCTCTCCCTTTGAACTCTTGTACGGGAGGACCGTACGCGGCCCAATCGCCGTACTGAGACAGCTGTGGACAGACGACCACGCTGTAGAGGAAGTACGCACTACCTACCAATACGTCGCGGACTTGCGCAACAAACTGGAAGAGGTTTGTTCTCTCGCGCAAGAGAATCTCCAACGAGATAAGGCGCAGCAGGCGAGAAATTACAATAAGCGCGCAAAACCACGTCAGTTTGAGGTAGGGGATAAGGTGTTCTTGTTGTTGCCCCAGGAACACAACAAGTTGCAAGTTTCCTGGAAGGGTCCATACGTCGTCACCGAGAAGGTCGGAGGTCAAACCTACCGGATACAGCTACCAACTAAAGAGAAATTGTACCATGCCAATTTACTCAAGAGGTACCGGGAAAGGGAGACCGTAAGCGATTTTGTTGTCGCCACGATAGTCACCGAGGATACCGAAGGCGATACGGAAGGTTCCAACACTGTTCCGAGCTCTCCATTGACGAGGGCCGAGACTCCGTCGGACGTGGAGTGTGACCCCGTGTTAACGGAAGGGCAGCAGCACGAGATAGAGACCTTGCTGGACGGGTATTCCGACGTGTTAACAGAAAAACCCGGGAGGACGGCGCTTGTCGAGTTCGGGTTAAAGATGGTAGACGACCGACCAGTGCAGCGGAAACCATACCCCTTGCCCCGCGTGAAACGACAAGTTGTGAGAGAGGAAATTGAGCAGATGATTGCTCTGGGAGTAATCGAACCTGCCGACTCTCCGTACAGCTCACCAGTAGTCCTAGTGCAGAAGAAGGACGGCACCCATCGGTTCTGCGTTGACTACCGGAAGCTGAATCAGGTGACGGAATTTCAAATAGAAATGTTACCTGACCCGGAACATATCTTCGCTTCGGTCTCGAAAGCGAAATATTTTTCCAAACTGGATTTATCCAAGGGGTATTGGCAAATTCCGGTAAGGAAAGAAGACCGACCGAAGCTCGCTTTTGCTACTCCCGACGGGACATACCAATGGCTGGTTATGCCGTTCGGGGTACAAAACGCGCCCAGCATCTTTACCAGGATGATGCGGAAGTTGTTGGAGCCCTTGCGCGATAGGGGTGTCCACAACTTCATGGATGACCTCTTGCTAGCTACAAAGACATGGGGTGAACACCTCACTCTGTTAGCTGACGTTTTGGAGCGGCTACGTCAGGAGGGCTTGACAGCCCGTCCTTCCAAATGTCACCTTGGTTTCAGGACATTGGACTATTTAGGACATACCCTGAGCCAAGGCACGCTGTCTCCAGAGAAGTCGAAGGTGGAGCAGCTGCGAAACGCCGCACGCCCCACCACGAAAACGGAAGTGAGGTCATTCCTGGGACTGGCCGGATATTACCGGAGGTATGTCGCTAATTTCAGCGCGATTGCGGGCCCGTTGTCCGACCTAACCAAGAAACGGACCCCGAGTAAGTTCATTTGGACAGATGCGTGTGAGCATGCTTTCCAAACACTGAAGGATAGACTTACATCTGACGCCGTTGTTCGTCTACCAGATTTGGATAAAGAATTTGTTCTTCGTACCGATGCATGTGACACGGGACTGGGAGCAGTACTCCTGCAGGAACATGACAAGACGCTTTTCCCTGTCGCATACGGCAGTCGGAAGTTGTCTGCTGCCGAGAAGAACTACTCCGTAACGGAGAGGGAATGTCTCGGAATCGTGTTCGGGATATCACGGTTCGAGCGATACCTATATGGACGCAAGTTCATATTGGAGACCGACCACCAACCACTCGCCTATCTTGCGCAGGCAAAGTTGTCCAATGGTCGATTGATGCGATGGTCGCTGTTCTTACAGCAGTACCAGATGCAGATCAGATACGTGAAAGGATCTGAAAACGTAGGCGCAGATTTCACGAGTAGAAGCACCGACATGATATAGATCATTTGGTATATTTCGTGTTCAGACTCAGTTTAGCATTTAGTTGATTTTGCTGATTTTGTACTTTTTATTGTTGTAACATTTTTCTACTTTAGTATTTTGAGTGAATAAAATCCTGATTTTATTCTCAAGCGTGGGAGGATGTGACGTTGTACCCCAACCCCTTGTGTTGTATATGTACGTATAACTGGTTGTTCTGACTTAATGTATACAAGTGTAAAATTGTACTCTGGCTGAACAGCTTTGATGTTTGTGAAGTTCCTACGTTAGCTAATCCCCTTACATAACATGGTCTTTGTTCAGCTCGGGCGGATATTTACTTAGCCACTTCAAACGACAGAAGACCCGCCAAACATGTAGACTGTAACATTTGATGGACCCACAGACAGACATTCGGATGATTGACAGTTTGAACGACTGACCGAGTCAAGAGCCATCCAATCGAAATGCGAGGTGGGTGGGCCTTTATTTGACCCTGGGACAATAACCGATGTTTCGTAGGAATTAGGCAGTTCGCTACAATAAACGATTTTGTTCAGAGGTAGAACTCCGTTGCCAACCGTAAATTGGCCAGATTCAGGGAATCTTGGAAAACAGCTTCAATCAGGAAGCTTCGAGGGAAGTTCGAGGGTCGTTAGAGTGACAGTCGAGCAACCTTGAGTGACGTTGAGAGACATTGAGTGACAGACGGAAGAAGAGAGGGATACAGGAAAAAGGGCAACGGAATTAGAGAGAGACCGTCGAGAGGGATACAGGAGAAAGGGAAACGGAAGTAGAGAGAGAGAGAGACAGTCGAGAGGAATACAGAAAGGGGAACGGAAGGAGAGAAAGACAAGAGGAAAAAGACAGAATAGATGAGTAACATACAAGGAGAAGGGAAAATCTACTCACACTGGAATCAAATGATGATTTAGGCAGTCACTTGGTCAAGAGTGACAGTGATTATTTTAAGATCTTTTAAAGTTATCATTTCATTAAATTGTTATTATTTGAATTTTATCTTCGTATTTCCTTATAATTTATCTGTCGGCATTGCTGACTGGGGGGGGGCTCGTTGCCATATATATATATACATATATAATATATTGTCCAGAAGTAGCATTCTGAAAGTGGACCAGGGGAACTTCCTCATAATTCTTTAAAGTCTATAGGAAGAACCCCACCCCTAGACCGAACCCCACAGCAAAGGTACGTTGATTATATATAACATGATGCACAGAACGAAAGAATCACTAGAAACGCGTATTTTATTATTTACTTTTTTGAAAAAGTAGTAGATTCTTTTTCATGGAATTTTTTTATATCTCGCCATTAATTTGTCAGAGTGGTTTTACTGTTGCAGTTTGCTTCTTTAAGTTTTGATGCAACTTTTTTAATCGTTTATTTTCTTTATATGTATTACATTGTGTTTCTGTAGATATCTGGCCTGAACGCAATATTACCAACTCTATAGCCGTCTGGATAGAAAGAAGGAAATATTTCCTCATGGATTAAAACTACAGCAGTGAGTCACTGAATGTACCCCATTATAAATAAAACTACAGCAGTGAGTCACTGAATGTACCCCATTATAAATGACGCTATCAGTCATTTTAAATGAAACGGGTACGTAACAGTTGTAAAAAGAAACTACATTGGAAACCGAACTTTATTAGTCACTGGACAAATTAAATTAACATCAAATGGTAACAAAACAGTTTTAAAAACTTTAATGCTTAAAAAAAAACTTATTTGTTTATATCCTTGCGAAGACACAGCCCTCACACAATTTAATTCGCGAATTTATATGGAAGTCAACGTAGACAGGGAAGATATGTTTTAGAACAACTACAACGGGTGATTAGCAAGTTACATTGTTAAAGGATAAGGAAATTATGTTTTTTCGCGTTATGGTTTTCAGATTGGAAATTTATTAGAACAAAATATAACTCTAACGGGAGATGATTTTATTCAAACAAACGTGTGAGGAATTCACTAATAAGATTAAACAATGTGTCCATTATATATAAGAAATATACAGAACGTAATGTTAGATATATTAGTAATATGCAAGCACACTATGAAAGTCCTCTTGCATTTTATTGCGTTAAAGCAAAGAACGGTATAAATACTAATTTTCTTGCCGATAAAGGTGCCAGTCAGACTAAAAAATTGTTATGCAGACTGCAAGAATGCAATGCATTTCATCCCGGTGCCAATCAATTACCAAAGGAATTATCAAGCATTCTTCACGGTAATAAACCCTAGAAAGATTTGCATCCTTTTGCTTTTAAACTCGAATGTTTCACCAACTCCTATAAAAACGTGTCCGGAAACTTTCCGTTTTAGTATGGATTACTGGACAAATATGTAATTATACTGATTTAAGTCAAAACAAAGTCAAAACAAAGTCAAAGCAACAACATAAACTTTACAATTACATAGGTTTAACAATGCATTTTTTTCCATAAAACACACGCTTCTGACACTTATTAAATGTATTTGTTTAGATAGATCACTTAAATAATAATGCATTTGTCATGGAAATGAGGTGTGATTAGTAGATTGTAAAATTATATTTTTCACAGGATTCGAGATGTACTGAGAACAGTTGTTAGTGACAGCGCTGAAATTGTTTTATTTGGAGATGCAGATGAAGAGGAATCAGTTGAAAGACCTATTTATTTATTTTATTATTATATTTATCAGGTAGGCATGTATACATCTCAGATGAAAATTAAAATGCCTGACTGTTATTGTCACGTGCCATTTAAAATGGCATTTTTCTTCGATTTACAAGTCATAATACAGTCAAAAATGTGTTAAAAATGCCGTTAAAACCAACAAAAGTAAAATCATCTTCCTTTCCGAACCCCAAAATAATACAAAATTCAATGATTTCCAGATGCATATCTTTTTCAACTTTTTAGGGGAAAAAACTGTTTAAATAGATTTTATGCAGTATACTCTGTTGAGTTTCTTTATGTTTTTTTTTAAATGTTTTTGTAGATCTATATTTTCTATAATCATATTTGTTTTCATAAATATTTTCCCTATCGCCATCGAATAATTGTGTGTGTGTGTGTGTGTGTTTGAATTAAATACAAAAATACTAAGCTAACCAAAAATGAGCAATATTTATTTATTTATTTACATTTTGTATAACAGTTACGCTTACAACTGTATTTATTTATTGCTACCAGAAATCCTTGACCCCGGTTACAATGCAAGAGGCCAGCTGGAGAAGAAAAACGGACCCAAACGCCTACAGATGAATGGAGATACAAAGGGACGAACAATTATATGATCAAATGTACATCTATTTACGTCTTGACTCTCTGCCAGCATGACTCAAATCTTCATTGCTTTTTGCACCTGAAAAATAGTCTTAACATTTGTTTTAAAGGCTGCAATAATTGTTCAGTATTCAGAATTGGAGAGGAGTCGACTGTACACAATGTGAGGTACGCCCACCCTTCCATAAATGTGATTGGCTACTTGAAAGCCATGATTAAAATTTGCATACAACTGTTTTGTACTGCAAACTGTAGTATTAATCAGTGTACTGTAAACAGTAATATTAACCAGTGTACAAATTCTAATTCATATTATTATAAATTTACGGCGTGTTATCTCTGTTTAAGCTAATACGCTAATCAGATAATGCTTAAAAAATCAAAATAAAATTAATAAACACACAGCATGACAAGAATAATTTTGGATGTTCCAACAAATAACTAAAGCATTTTAGTAAATTTATAGCATTTTCAATTAATTGCTATATAAATTACAAAATGCAATAAAATACAGAAATGAATAATAAAAAGGCTTTGACTTTCGGAACGGGCAGAACAACCAAGATTTAGCAGGGCACACCATTCAGCTTAGTTTTGCTTGATACTGCTAATGACCAGATCAGGCGGAGATACTATATTATCTGTCACCCAGATGCCTCTCCTCAAACAGATATGCAATATTCGCGACAAGTACAAGATTCCAACGCTATTTTCGTTCTCATTTCTTCTTTCTCTTTTATCTGTTTATGATTTTCCATGATGTCGTCGACACATCAATATTCTCTTTGGGTAATATTATTCGTCACACATCAGGAATTAAAACCAAAATTAGTCTTTCTTTCTTTCTTTCTTTCTTTCTTTCTTTCTTTCTTTCCTTCTTTCTTTCTTTGTTGACATTTTGATATGAACTAAATCAATTACAGACCCCAAAAAAGTCATATTAGCATCGCTACTTCACCTTCCAAATGTGTGTGTGTGTATATATATATATATATATATATATATATATATATATATATATATATATATATATATATATATATATATATATATATATATATATATATATATATGTGTGTGTGTGTGTGTGTGTGTGTGTGTGTGTGTGTGTGTGTGTGTGTGTCTAGCGTTGGTTAGCGTTGTTGTCGTTAAGTCTGGTAATTACTAGGATATTATGGCGGATGGTTATGTACGCAATATTCAGTTAGGATGTAGATAGCTTAATATACATTTGGTTATTACGTTTTTTACATTACAGATATTATACTTTATTACAGACAAAACTCGGATTTCAAACATGTATTAGAAACTAAATAATTATTAAATTTGTAAAATATTAAACAATTTCCTCACAGTACAAAGGCGGCAAATGTTAGAGGGCGGCAAAATTCCGGTGGTATTGCCCCGCACGCAACAACCTACCTGCCTGCCCCGCACGCAACAAATCCCCCTATAAAAAAATAATTAATGAAATTGAGTGTATGCATGTATGTATGCATGTATGTATGTATGTATGTATGTATGTATGTATGTATGTATGTATGTATGTATGTATGTATGTATGTATGTATGTATGTATGTATGTATGTATGTATGTATGTATGTATGTATGTATGTATGTATGTATGTATGTATGTATGTATGTATGTATGTATGTAGAGAGAGAGAGGGAGAGGGACAGACAGAAGGGCAGACATGCATGCATGCCTACCTACCTACCTGCCTACCTACCTGCCTGCCTGCCTGCCTACCTACCTACCTACCTACCTACCTACCTACCTACCTACCTACCTACATACCTACATACCTACATACATACATACATACATACATACATACATACATACATACATACATACATACATACATACATACATACATACATACATACATACATACATACATACATACATACATACATACATACAAATTTATAATATATTTTATCATAACCACCTTCACTAATTCATGTTATCTTGATTAGAAAGTTGCAACATATGCAACGTTTGTAGATTGTGACCAATATGTTTTTACTTCTTACGTAATACTCTTACGATGCAATCCATTGCTTCCTGATTGATCCTTAAGTAAATATGTTCTTCAGTTAAAAGAAAAAAGAAAATCAACTAGGGACATATGCTTAAAACGTTGCCATTCGAGCTTCTTTTTAATATTGGAATCTTACCTCATTGCTCCAGAGACTCGTGTCACTCCACCCAGTATGTACAAACAGAAGCAACTAATATAGCCTGCTTACAAATTTACAGCGTGGGGTGGTAGATACATGCATGCATACACGCACACACATACATACATACATACATACATACATACATACATACATACATACATACATACATACATACATACATACATACATACATACATACATACATACATACATACATACAGAAAGACAGACAGACAGACAGACAGACAGACAGACAGACAGAGAATATGAAATATAAATTGGCCATCTATTTAACTAATATTTCATTTCATTCTCTTATGACCGCACCGGTGGCCTAGTGGTTAAAGCGTCCGCCTCGGATGTGGGAGGTTGATGGATCAAACCCCGGTCGAGTCATACAAGACAAAATGGTACTAACAGTTGACTCTCTAGGCGCTCAGCATTAAGAGGTTAGTGTTAGGACTGGTCGGTTTGGTGTCAGGATAGTGTGACTGGGTGGGACATCATGCTACATGTCTGCAGCATGATGCCCCAGTGCTAGACATCACTATAAACTGCCACACTGAAGACATTATAGCAATATTACTGAACAAAGTGTTAAAGCTAGGTTAAAAATTCATACCACACATCTACACACATGCATTTTATGTGTATTACATGCATTTTCAAATGTCTTAAATTTTTCTGATGCAATTTTCAAACAATGTACAGTATTTTTAATTTTTTTTACACAAAGCAGTTCATTTTCTTAAGATCGTGTTTTCCAGAAATCAACATAAGTCTTATGATAAAAATGCTAATATTACTCGGTATATTTATAATAACATATTACAATTACGGGAGTCCTTTTGATAGTCTGTTGGAATACTGAGTTTTTTTAACACATTTTCCTAACATACTCTTTTTCATCATTAACAGTACCAAGTAAGACCTATACACGTACATTTAAATTATTAACGGTACTGAGTAAGATTTATACAAATACATTTAAATCATTACCAGCACTGAGTAAGGCCTCTAAATGCATTTAGAATTATTTCCAGTACGAAGTAAGGCATATACAAGTTCTTTAAAATCATTTCAAGTACTAAGGCCTATACAAGTACATTTAAATCATTGCCAGTACTAAGTAAGGACCTATATATGCATTTTTAAAATGTGACCAGCACTAAAGCATATACAAGTCCATTTAAATCATTACTAGTACTGAGTAAGGCGTATACAAGTATATTTAAATCATTACCAATATGGAGTAAGGCCTATACAAGTATATTTAAATCATTTCCAGTATGGAGTAAGGCCTATACAAGTATATTTAAATAATTACCAGTATGGAGTAAGACCTATAAGGCCCTTTTAAATCTTTACCAGTACTGAGTAAGGCCTATACAAGTACATTGAGTCATTACCAGTACGCAGTAAGACATAAACAGGTCCTTTCGATACGAAATGGTAGTTGTTTATTATGTCTTTAATGTATTTCAATTTCTCCCTCTTCTCCTATCCCCTCCCTCCCCTTTCATCCCCCGTTTTCACAACTGTCTTTATTGTGGTCCAACTATCCTTAAATACGACGAGTTAAATACACAGATCTAACATGAAGACGAGAAACAAAACAGTGTTAATACCAGACGATAGAAGGTGGTTAGGGTGTCGCACCACTGATTATTATTTTTACACATATTTCATTAATGACAATTTACGTTTGAGGGACGCTTAAGCGAAACATTTATACAGTGAATGACTGAATGACGTATTAATGAAGAAGGAACATTTATACGGTGAATGACGTATTAATGAAGAAGGAACATTTATACGGTGAATGACGTGTTGATGAAGCAGAAAAAAACCCCAGGAAAACATCCTTTATTGATATGTGATATATATTAGGACTGAGAAGATAACTTAGTTTACTATAGGCCGACATTACACAATCCACAAGTTTTCAGTCATTGCCTATGTTTTTCCATATAGTAATAACTAAGGCAAAAATGTAATGTATTTACAAGTACATGTATTATATTTTTTGCAGTTGCAAAATTTGCCGTGTTTTTATAGGCATCAATAATTCAATTCATGCTGAAGTCAGTTTATGAGGATTCTTCTTTGATCATCACGGCTGGAAAAGACAATGAACAGAATGAAGAAATGAAAAAAAAATGTATGCAGGGTTTTTCATTCCTGCTCTTTAACAGGAGGAGGAGAATGATATGAAGTAAAGAAAAAAAATATTTGATCTAAGGCGTATTAGCAACTAGACTTGGTGAAAAAGACAATCATTGCAATAGTATCTTACCACATGCAGACTACCTTCATGTACATAAAATTATCATTAATGCCTCTTTGAAGCATTAACTGTCACCAGAAAATGGAGTAGTAATACACTGTTGTATATGTTTGTTTTTCTTTTTCTTTCCGAGATTCAGTAAAACTTCTGGAGTAAAGGTGCAAAGACACTATTTTATGTAATGACAGTGTAAACAAATACCTTCTTTTCAGAATGCCAGACACCTAAACCTTTGCAATGAATGTTTTTCTCCTAAGTCGAGACTGAAACAAAAACCAACAGAAGACACTACGTTTCCTTGTGATTGTCAATGTAATTTTAATAAATTGTTGCAGTCTGCTTTAATTTAATATTTGCCTAATCAATAAAAACCTGTCTTCATGCTAAATATGCGGAGAAATGTATACCTTTCCGATGAGAAAGTCTCTCAAAGATCTCATCAAGCAGCTGGTATTTTTACTTTTTGTTATATTTTGGGGTGAAGTAGGATGGGGTCCTCTCTTTTCTAACGTTCTCTTCCAAGTTCGAATTCAATGTAATTATTGTTTTTAATTAATGATATACGAAAATAGTAACGGGCAGAAGAGTTTTTTCTCACCCTTGCGAAAGAGAACTCTAGCTGTCTTACTAATCTTAAACTTTTCTTAATTCGTCTGCTTGTTTCAAACCGCTCGCCTCAGCCATGGTGTCTACTCGCCAGGAACAAAATTTTCAAAAAAGAAACCCATTTCGTCTTCTGCGATGCCTGACGAGTTGTTATAAAAATCAAACAACTTCAACACCAACAGATACATAATAGAAAGAAATTCACTCATAAAACAACTTAAGGCCTCTCCAACTTTTATAGCACACCAAACAAAACATTTTAAGAGAGACAGACACGCACAAGAAGTTGAACTATATGGTGTGCTAGAAATTATACAGAGCATGGCGAATTTTATCATATCTGTAACGTAGTAAATGTTCAGATCGGCGTCATTAAATGTAACTATACCTATCTAATTACTTTTAATATTTGTGTGAAACGAATTAGATAGTTTTAAATAGATTTAATGACGCTGATCTGAAAATTTACTGAACTACAGATAGGATAAAATTCGCGATGCTGTATAAAACGAACTACAGCATAAAACACTATTCCAGATATACAGGCAATACAAATCACCGGCAAAAAAAAATCCAAACTCTCGAAAGAACCAGATATGTGTTTGTCAAACATGCGTTATTCAAACTTTGTTAAACACCCCAACCAGCCCCAATTGAATAAAACATAATAAACAAATGAAAATTCATTCACTTACCAGTCAGAGTGGTTTATTTGTCAGTCAACACGCTATTCCACAAGATTTCCATGTAGCGTATCATTGTACCAGTGATAGCAACAATTGCCATATCCAGGATAGAAAATATAAATTTACAAGAATATCATAATGTTGAAATGTCTCTGCATCTTTATAGCTGTGTACTTTATCGTACCGTTGTCGACCATAGAACTGTTTCCAAATTAGAACCGTTGATAAGGTTAAAAATATCGGTATAAAACATACTTATTTATTGTTACTTTCATATGAATTCTTTGATTAAATGTGATAATAAAGTAACAATATCAAATGATTTTGTTTCGATTTTCTCATGTGTAGAACTTGTGTACTTAAAAGCGACTTTGCACCCCATTACCATCATAAACATATTCGAATTATAGCGCGTTTACAAAACTATAAACGCTTGTCTCGAAACGGTCGCGATGTAATACTTGCAACACGTAACATGTATAACTTGTTTTCTTGAATTTTTGTTTCTTTTCTACGAGCATGTATAGCCAGTTAGATAATTTTTCAGATTTTTATAAAAGAGTGCAAAACGTGATGACCTTTATATAGAATGAGAGACAAAAACAGTACCCTACGAATACCACGTTTTGACTGTGCTATCTTGCAAAAGTGCATAGTTATTTAATTTAAATGAAGAAGAAAAACTGTGTGAGAAAAATAATCTATATTATTTTATTACCAAGACAAGGGAAATCACAGTCGCGGGGTTACATTTTGGATAATTATTGCAATTTTTTTTAAAATGGATGGATTACAAACACATCGCCGACTTAGGACCAGTTACTGCTTCTGCCGGGATTGATGGTGTTTCTCTTACCTATGCTAGCTACTGTTGCTGTTTCTAAATCTGCTGTTGTCGTTGTTACTCTCGCTGTTCCCGCTGATACATTCATTGCTTCGATCGCTCCTGTTTACACAGCCACTGCTACTGTTACCGCTACTGCCTCTGTTGTTTCATCTTCGCTAGCCAAGGTTCCGATATGTTAACCCTGTCTAAAGCTGGGCAGATCGTTCGGTGTTCAAAGTATTTGAATTTCATTAGACATCGCATCCAATCAAAATCAAGTTGTTCAAATTTGAACACTATTCCTACAAGATTGAGACAAGTGAAGCCCACAACTGGAATGGACTAGTAAATAAGCAATTTCCCACTTCCAGCTCGCGTTTGTGAAAGATATCCTTTCCCTCAAATACACATGTAATCGCTTCTCTCTGGTATATAGTAATACGTTCGATGTTAAACTTAACAAGTTTAGTTTTGAAGTCAATTACCTCCACCATATTGGTTAGTTGGCATTACATAATAAGTGGTACAAATTATGAAATCCAATGAATGTCAGTAGGGCAAGGATCTTTAATATCTGTACGATCAGCCAGGTATAAATAGGGTCAACATATCGGAACTTTTTTTGGTGCATGAATCAGTAATTAAAATATTCAGATTTCAATAGATTTGGACTGTTTCTCCCATTTTGTAATATTTAGCTTTGTGTCATGGTTTTTCTCTTTTGGAGGCACACTCAACAGTCGTTGTTTGTAAATTTCAATTTTATTTTGTACGTAATCTCCTAACCATGACTAATAGAAAAATTATGAGTACATTGATTCAATTACTCGCTCTTCGAGTATATATTTTATGGGCAATTGAAAATTCGTTGTACATTTTTTTAAAACATATATCTAACAATAAAGTCACATAACAAATTTTGGACGGAAAAGCAAAGTTAACAGATTGATTATGATAATTTGGCATATTTGTATTTTAATATGTTTTCTCTACGTTTTGTATACAGCGTAGACAAAATTCACCTTAACGATACTTATATTATCAATTGATATTATTTTGCTTCGAGGCTGAAGAAGTTAGCCTAGATTCCAGAAATAATACTGTAATGTGTTGAACATACCAAGGTACACAAAGGATCCCCAAAGTGGTTGAATTCACATGAAAATGATGAAACCAGTTAATTAATTTTGTCTTTTAGAGCGTTTGCAAGCAAAAATTAATTTGTTTAATTCGGAGTCAAATTTCTAAACAATGCGCATTTCATTTTATATAATTTAAACATATTTTATTTGCTAAATTATATATAAAAAGGGACTGGCTACGTTTTCTCACAACATTAGATAAGCTTTTCTCCATACAAATACAAGTACACAAATAAAACAAACATTAAATTTACATCAGTCTCAAGTTAATATAATTTTACAAGAATTGAACAGTTATTAAAAAAGTTACTATAATGCGATAGGTGAAGATCTTTTTCTCTCAACTTTTGCGTGCTCTGGTTCAAAACGAAAAATGAAAGTAAAACTTTAAAATGAAATGAAATGTTGGGGAAATTAAAAGTTTAATTCTTGATCAGTAAATTTGTCATTTGACTCACACGATTAGATTATAAAAGCACAGATTATACATTTAAGTCATACCTATTCTCTTTGTTTGCTGGGGAAGACAAAATAAATTCATTTTATTTTTCATCACGTGTAGCTTTGTTTTTATGATGAATGTTATTTACTTTAACATTTGCCTCAGAGTAAAATTAGAGAAGTATAGTCTTCAACAACGGTATGTATCGTAAAGGAAATTATTCGTGTTCACGCCTTCATATTGCTGAAGTTTAAGTGTTATTAGTTTGATTTATTATAGTCTGATCTATTCAGAAACATTCAAATAACGCAGTTCCTTAGCACGCCGTTTCAAACAAGAAAAACAAACATGATGCATTTAGTCGAAAATATGATGCAACAGGCATATAACTAATAAACAGATTTGACACTCAAAAGTGTCATATATATATATATATATATATATATATATATATATATATATATATATATATATATATATATATTTGTCTGTGGATTATAACTGTGGACAAAATCTTTTAAAACGAATAAAATGTCAAAGAGAAACTAATGAACAAAATGGGAAATATGTTACATTTATATGTGCTTATGTTATGCTTTCATATAAAACCGTATATAGATTATATACCCTATATGTCTACAATACAAATGTGTCGTTCTCATTATTGTTGTTTTATTGTTTGGTTTTTTTTGGAAATACAACTGCTACGCTCGGGAACTTTTACGTTTTAATTCACAAATTGTCCCTATATTGTTTTCATTTTACAGTTGAATAAAATATTATTCTTCACAAAGTCATTATACCATATACTCTGTGATATTTTTGACAACCTAGACAAAAGAGATGACACAAATTAATCAACTACTGCTTGTTTTGCAAGAGAAGTCCTTCAATCTTCCCCGTCATATTGCCTGACCTTGAGGTAACTCGAGACGAGCTCTTAGAGTTCCCACATCAGGGGTGATCAAAGATTAATGGGTCAGCCTGCGTAGTCTTTGTTGCTTGTCATTGCAACATATATATGTGTGTTCTTATTTATCATGACTCAGGCGGGATCCCAAGTAACAACTGCACTTGGGGTTTCAGATAAACCGTCGTGTAGTGCAATCACTTTTGATTCCATGCCAAGTTAACCAAACTCGAAACAGGAAGACCGACGATTGTACACCTGAAATTTATACAAACAAAACAGTGTTGACGATTTGCCAACAAAATAATGGAGATCGAAGTACAAAATGACCGTTATCATGCGTCGTTTAGTATTGAAAACGTAACTATTACATTAACAGCGTAAAACGACTGACAATGAAGACTTTCAAATGGATATGAAAGCTTTAAAATTTTGCACTTTTTATTTCCTTTCTCCTATCTGTCTTTACTTTTCTCTATAAATGACAGTAAACAATTTTCTGCAGCGCAGAAAATTGTCTGATAAATATAACGTATACCGTGCATTTACTGACTGAATCAAATGAGCTCACAATATGACGACTAACATAGTTCTGAATCTTGCCGTAATTTATGCCTGTTTTGGGGGTGGGGGCTTTACATTGCAAGCGTCCGTTGTAGAGAGGTCAAGAGAGTCTGTCTAAAACTGGCAATACTAGATTTAAGCTCATACAAAGTTGAAAGTTTTATCAATGTCGTATTGAAAAATAGTTCCAGCATCCAATGGATAAAGAGAACAAGAAGAACGATTGTGACATGTAGCAGCTACAAAGCTGGATCATGTCGCACTGTTATGGCTTTCATGGAAATACGCATATCCTAGTTTTAAATCTAAGACAACAAGATTATTAACTTTTGCAAAGGTCAAGGCCGTTGATCACCCAATAACTGTATGCCAGATTAAAGTCCAGTAAATAAAATCAAGTTGTGAGACCTTGAAACCTTTCTATTGTTTTGTCTTAGTTTACTTGCACGAAAGAATCTCCGATTTTTTTTTTTCATGAGTTGACAATTCTTGCATATTTTGAGACTGAATAACAATTATTTTATTTAGGATATTTCAAATATGCAAACATCTATTCAAAATAGCGGAATGCTTCGTCAAGTAACTGACAAATGACGATGGGTTGAGGAAATAACTATATGAACAACCGCATTCTAGCCTCGTGTTCAATATATAAATGTATTAAATGTAATTTTTAATACTTTGGTTCGAAATGTGACAAATAATCTAATTAGGTTCCACTTTCCACTTTCAATTTAATTTGCTATACAATTAAATCTGACACTATGTAAACTTGAATTAGATGTAGGACTTAGATTATGACCGGAACGAGAAAATCCGTAGATAATTTATTCCACGAGTTGCTCGGATAAAACCATCCTTGATAAATATAGACCATTCTACCTGAGCTCGTCTTTATTCGAAACAACGTACTTACTAGAAACTACATGTAGACCATTTTGCAAAACAAAATAAGTTCGTAACAGTATTTAGTAACATAATATTGTTATGAACTTCTGTGAAACAGTCCATAAACAATATTGTTTCCTGTTGTATATGTCTTTGTTTGACTTCAATCAAAATGTTTTTTATTTTAAAAGAAGCTGAAAGCAATCGTTATGAACAAACACTGACATTTTTCCTCCCAGGCATGAAAAAAAAATATTGCCGACTGAGAGATGTAAAATATGTTTGGACACCGTTAAGAAGTGACCACATGTAGATTTTTATATCGCGAGATACTTTCATAACAATTATGTTTGTATTCTGAACGATGTAGAAAATGGACTAAGAAGGACGACGGGCAACGGTGCTGGAAGAGCTCCAACATTAGCAAACAGCTTGTGACTAACTTAATGAGTCAAGTTATGACATGACAAGGCTTTTACAAGTCGACTGAATTAATTAAATTTTCACATGACAAGGATTTTACAAGATGACTAAGTCCAATTATGATCACGATTCTTTTTTACGAAAATATTCTTCGAGTGAAATTATTTTCTGTTTGACAGCTGATAATAAACATGCTAACCTACTGTATTAGGATACCTTCATTCAGCTAAATTCCATTTCGTAAGCTCAGTATGTGAAAATCAGTATAATATAAACTCATATTACAATTGACAGCTGATATGACTTTATTTTTCTTAAATATATATCTTATATTTACTGGATGTCACAGCAATTTGTATGTAAATGATACATATGTAGGAAAATTTGTATTCCTCAAATACAAATTCTATCAAAGAGGTTAGTTTAAAAACGTATAACAGCAAAACAGCACTACATACTAATACCAACAACAAGAACAGCAAATTTGTATTTTTAAAAAAAAACGAAATTTTTTACTTTTTGAAGGCTTACACTTTTAAATTTGATCTACAATAATGGTCATAAAATTATTACATTTCCTGAAAAATGCAATGATGATATCTACTTGTTATGTAGAGATACAAAGAAATATTTCACGAGTGAAATGAACACACTGAATTGATGCAAAATGTTTCGGATTTTAAAGTGAAAGATTTCTTTAAATCTACTTTAAAAAATGGATCTCCCTTTTTATTGTCGTAGTAATACAACCTATACTTTCATTGACACAGAATGGAGAAGAAAAAAAAAACTTCCACGTATATAGATCATTTTTAAAAAAATAAAATATGCAATAAAAATGTCAATGAAATAATATATATCATTACTTTGGAAATTAAAAGGAAGCTCCATAAATATTACAAAGTTATATAACAGCGACATTTTACAAATTTAGTTGGTACATTTATGCTTTAAGTTGTTCATTTTATTAAATTAATGACTGTTTTGATACAAAAGTAACGAGATTTTATTTTCGCTATCCCATTTCTTGAGCGAATTAATACACTGAACATTGTTGGGGAGGGACTATTTAAGAAACATCAAGAGCGGTCGTATCCGACAGACATTAGATCGTAGTACATGTATCTTTAACCAAAATGTTCTGATGATTGTGAGATTAACAATAACAATTTTGGTTCTTTATTTTCTTTATTTCAGGACTGAAAAATGAATACGTGTCCACCAAAAACATGCAGTTGTATCTGATAACCAACGTTGCACCTAAACTTCGACTGTCACTTAATTTCGGTTTACAAAATTGTAAAATGTCGCTGTTATGAACACTTATCTATACAGCATTTCAGTATCTCTTTATTGTTTTCAAACATGGTCATGCTTGTGATGAAAGTTAAAATCACTAATTACAAATAATATTATATTCAGTCAAAAGATTTCGGTAAAAAAAATGTATCGTTTAGTCGTGAAGCTCAACAAGTATACGATTCTGTATTGGTGATATTTAAAATGGAGAATAAACAGGCTATGTAAGTTTAGCCACTGATTCGCGCGATTCACGTTAGAATGTGATTTTGATTTTTTTTACATAGCTTTAACAATTTTAGTAATATCGCTACAATGTCAGCCGTTTGGCAGTTAGTGCTATCTATCAGCAGGAATTTGGCATCATGCCCCACAGTCACATAATCTTGACACCAGGCCGACCAGTCTTAAATTTAACCTCTTAATCCTAGGCGATGAACGAAACAGCTGCTAATACCATTTTTATGTATTTGGTATATCTCAGCAGGGGTTCGAACCCGCGACCTCCTGCATCCGAGGCAAACTCTCTAACCACTTAGGTCACCGGAGAGATCTGATTCACATAGGAAACTATTTTGCACAGTTAATACTTGCACTCTACTTTTGATGTTTCGAATTCGTCTTGTGGCATTTTATGCCGACACCTCATTCAATACACAAATGTATATACGAGGGTCTACAGACCTGAAATATTTTAACATTTGTTCATGTAGAGAGAGAGAGAGAGAGAGAGAGAGAGAGAGAGAGAGAGAGAGAGAGAGAGAGAGAGAGAGAGAGAGAGAGAAGAAGAAGAAGAAGAAGAAGAAGAAGAAGAAGAAGAAGAAGAAGAAGAAGAAGAAGAAGAAGAAGAAGAAGAAGAAGGAGAAGATAGACATAATATTAAAATACAAGTTTGAATAACATAATTCCGTATATTTGCTCATTTGGGGAAAAGAAATTTGTTCTAAAAGTTATATCACTACTGTGGCGATAAAAGCGATATCGCTACTGTGGCGGCATAAAATTTCACTCACTGATATATTTCAATATTTCATTACAAGAATAACTCGATATATTAAACACATCACAATTACAATACATATCCCATTACAAGGAACATAGAAAAAATAATAACTGAATTTAAGAATCGCCGTGATATTCATTTTTCTCATATATACACACTGTTTCATCAAAAGGACCTTTCGTCGGCAATTTCACTGATATTAATAAACTCAGTTATCAAAACAGGATACGTAAATGAAATTTGCGTTTGTTATCTTAGATGTTGCTATGAAGGTATGATGGCGTCGCTTCTTTCCATAAGGCCAGATAAAAAAAATATGTATGTGGTTCAAGTTAAATTGAAAAAAGAGAGTTGGGTATGTTGGTACAAATATTTTTTTGTGCTTATTTTTTGGGGGAGGAGAGTGGGATCAGGACGGATTTAAATGAATTTATAAGCTAGAAAATAAGCGTCACTCACACCCTGAAAACTGTCATCGTAGTCATAATCCATTTAGATTTTTTCTGCAGGAAACAATATGGTCAATCGAGGAACCAGAACGGCGCATACTTTTTCCACCCTTATAGGAAAAAAGATATAAAATCAATTACCTGTTCTGAAACTAACTTGCAAACCAAACTGATAGCAGTAGTAGAGTTATATAACGGTTCTTCAGTTTGTTACCGCAAGATTATTTCTATACGGTAATGTATATGTCTACAGAGAGAGAGAGAGAGAGAGAGAGAGAGAGAGAGAGAGAGAGAGAGAGAGAGAGAGAGAGAGAGAGAGAGAGAGAGAGAGAGTCATGCTCTTAAAGAAAACATAAAACTAACTTTATACCCCATACATTATTTTAACTTCTAGTTCATCAGGGGTATGTATGTATGTATGTATGTATGTATGTATGTATGTATGTATGTATGTATGTATGTATGTATGTATGTATGTATGTATGTATGTATGTATGTATGTATGTATGTATGTATGTATGTATGTATGCATGCATGCATGCATGCATGCATGCATGCATGCATGTATGTATGTATGTGCGTGCGCGTATTTTACTTTACAACTAGAAAAGTTCTCGAACACGTGTCAACCGACACCAATTTTAGTGTTGAATATATTAGACGTAGATTAGATACCTGGACAGATAACAGGATTACACCATATCGACTTATTGAAAATTTTAAACAGTATGTTTCGGTTTTCATTTGCACTTTTTTCAGGTGATTGAATAGCCAAGCCAATGTTACTTCCAGGAATTTACTATGGTACTTATAAAACTGATGTATGAAAACCCCGAATTCTATTTTTAAGTCTTAGTAGGACGATACATGTGTTACATGTCACAACCTAGATACACATAACACAGGTACCTTTATACCTGCGCCGTGTATTGTTCAGTATTCCTAACGAACGGGAAGTATATCTTAACGAGACAATGACAACCATCCTAAAACAATATATGGCTTTTGAGGATTCTGACATAAGGTAAGTTATTTAATTTTAGTTTCTTGCTATCACTGCGACGTTTCACATATGTCATAATAAAGAAAATCGGCACAACTCAAATCAAATAGACTAAAATCGATATAAGATCTACCAAAATTAGTAATTAAATGCACGTGGAGATGGTACATTAATGACAATGATACAAATCATCATGATGTGTAGTATGTAGTTTTGTTTTACAGCATGAATATGGCTGCGTAGTGCCAATTAAAGATTAAGTTCGAAAAATGTACAGCCCTTCCAGATAAATGAAAACATTAAATTAAAATAAATCTGTAAAATGCATATAAAATAACAGATACAGATGACACATACAATTTTCTAATATAAACAATCATGAGTAAAACGAGAAAGTTGACAAAGAAATCGGTTAACTTAGTTACAAAGGACTAAAAATTTGTCAGCTCTTATTTGTATTTTTACTTATATTTTTTGTTTAAAAAGATAGTAATTTCTAAACTTAGAACGTTTGCAATATAGTAACACACACACACACAAGGAGTAAACGACCATTTGCATCTAACGATTACTGAAAACCAAAAATTCCGCTAAGACAATCATTAGCTGAATTTTAAAAAGTGGTCGTTTAACACCCTCAACCCATCACCCGCACCAAAGCGATACTTTGGGATCCGCCCCTAAATTTGTTAAACTACCTCTTTTTGTATTAAGCAATATACGCAAGTCTCATGCAAATGTCGTTTAACACGTTTACTTATTTTGTAAACAATAAAAGGCAGTTAAAAAAAACCTCAACCGTTTACACAAGTAAACGCTAGTGTACAAAAGGCTCGCTTGGATTCATTATTCATTAATTCTACGTCCTAAATTTTTTACTGAATATTTTGTATTCACTATTAAGTTATTGGGTCCGAAGTGCTTAAGCGCTTGCTACCCGTACATAAGTAATATGTTCAATCACTGTAGTCTTCACCAGAAATTATAGTCCTTATTAAAAGCTATGTTGTCATATAGCTCCAGTGATTCTTCTTCACCAGAGCCGTTTTAAGGCATAGACAGGCGAGGCACGTGCTTAGGGCCCCGCGCAGGCAGGAGCCCTGGGGCGGCCCAAAAACACGACTTCTTTGTCGGTTGTATTATCAGTTTAGTACTATATAAATAAATTTAACAAAATGACACACATGCACATGGAAATGCAATACAATACTCTGTATCTGAGACTGAGAGATTGAGGTGCCATTTCTTGTTTACTTTTAAGGTTAAATTTTGTGCCTAGGGTCCCCAAACTTCTTAAAACGGCTCTGTTCTTCACACGGCTTTCGTTCTATTAATACAGTCAGTATATAGGTACATATTTGTTTTCCTACAAACCTACGCTACTGGTAAACATAATATTATATATTTATTTCCGAATGTACTTAACAGGGGACAGAATAAAGATTATGTCGAAAAAGTGACCGAGAAAGTGCCATGTAATATACAAACGTTGATTGTTATACAAGTAAATGTCATAAATAAATCGCGATATAACACAGGATACGCAACATGGGCCTAATCTACATCACACAGAAGGCAATTTTATTCGGGATTGCAGTATCTGTTGTGCACGGAAAGCTATAGATAACAATAACTGGATGCAGATGGTATTATCAGGAAAATTGAGTTGAAAATTAGACAAGTAATTGGGATAAAGATTGATCCGAGAAGGAGACATGGCCATAGACGGGGCTAACAAGAGGGGATGGGAGCAACCGGGGATATATCCCTAGGCCAGGGACCGTAAGAGGACCCGGGCCGAACAACATTTTTTAATTTTATAAAGATAAATTTTCTTTGAACAAAAACTAGGAGAGGCCAGATTGTTTCTTATCCCATGACCCGTAATCACTCTCTACGATCCAGGCCGTAGATTTCAAGAAAACTGAAGAGTGTACTTCATGTAATAAACCGTAATATGACATAAGATAATATTAATTTCATACATGTATTTGAAATTATAATTCCTCAACTCATGTACATGAGATGTGTGCTTTATGACGTAATAAAACATTGTAAACAGGAATCTTACAATTTAGAAATAAATAAATATGATGACAAATTTGAAAAAAAAATACAAAAAAGTGATGCAACACAACAATATCAACTGTGTCACTCACATGAAGATATTACAAGCAGGCAGAATGGAAATCACATATCGCAGTATATTGAAAATCTTTATTCACACACGTGTCATTGGTGGGGTGGGGTTAAGAAAATATAAATCAAGCAAAAAAGGACCAGGTGTTTAGTTGTATTTTAATTTTAAAAAAATCATTCGGCCATGATATGCAAACAATATGACTCAGACTGTAAACTAGCATAAGTAATACATGCAAGTTCTTCCAAAATGCAAATCGAATGTAACTATACCAAGACGTTAGCCCTTCTGTACCTAAGTGAACAGAGGTTTATATTAGTCAACGCAGGCATCAACTATGATCATTACAAAGTATAACACAGAAATTTACTGAATGACACAAACGTTTTAAAATTGTAATAAATTTTCCTCGTAATATAATAAATCCCATAAATACCAAAGTCATATTAGCTTTGATAATTGGACCGTCTAGACTTAAGCTTTATTCTTTAAGTAAGGTCTAAAAATAAAAAGCATGCAATAAAAGAATATGAGACATGGGATTTCATTTTCTAGGAAAACAATAAGTACTAAGCAGTAGGCGTGATAATAATGATATCGCATTATACAACGGACTCTTCACACTGACATATCCTCATAAGGATAGTTTACTTTTCTGTTTGTTTTAATTTTTTTACATACAGTGTTACCGCCGAAATACATTCTTCTGATCTGATACAACTTCCTTATACCTCTTGTAAAATCTCTCGTCTTCACTTTCTTGATATCTTAATTTAAAACCAAAAAATTAAACAAATATTAAATTTCGGCCACTAAGAATTCTCAGCCATTCAGTACGTTGCTGCCAGTGAACTTAATTGCTACATAGCGTACAGTAAATACTACCTACACCGAGAGCAGTATATACTTCCTGTATGTTTAATATAGTAAGGTAAACCATTGTCATAAAGATGTACTATTATTTCCCTACAGAAGAAACATGTACCAAAATAATAGCCCCTTCGTCAACATAGTTCGCACCCGCTTAATACTGAATAAAATACAAAAAAGTACAAGTTCCTGTCCGCTTAACAGTGAATAAAAGCATCCCCCATGTCAAATTTGCTTTCGTACACTTCATTTCTTTTATACTAGTCCTATATTAGAATGAGACATTTCTTTTATACTAGTCCTATATTAGAATGAGAGAGAAGTAGTCTTTATTATTTTTGGGCTTAGAACTTCCGAATTTTGGACAATTATCACTAATACATGGAATAATATATACTTTTGATTTTCATGTATACTCAGTTCTCAAAAACGGACGGACGTAAAACAAGCAATAAGAAGACAGACAAAAACCATCGCGGTACTTGGCTACCACTTCACTATAATAAATACCGGCCTAACTAACCAGCTACAATTACGTACCTCACTACCCACGTATGCCTACCTGCTTTCATATATATATATATATATATATATATATATATATATATATATATATATATATATATATATATATATATATATATATATATATATATATATATATATATATATATATATATATATATATATATATACCTAAAGCGGCGATGGTTCAAGACAGCGGCTGATCTTCGCCTTAAATGATTAATTTGAAATCATTATAATTGACATGTACCATGTTATTTACAGTGGTTTTTATTATTACTGTAATTTACCAAAGTGATTCCCCAATAAAGAAAAATATGGTTTAAAGCGATGCATAGACTCTGTTAATAATATGTTGGTATGATTTACATATTTTGAGCTCCAAACAGCAATATTCTTCCCCTGTGTGTGTGTGTGTGTGTGTGTGTGTGTGTGTGTGTGAGAGAGAGAGAGAGAGAGAGAGAGAGAGGGGGGGTTGGTGGGGTTGTTGCCAAACCAGAACACCTGGAATATGTTCGCCTACACAAATTGTTTAAACTTTCGTAAGATTATCAAACAGGTACACAAAAATGCTGTAATAATACTGTATTTCTGTATATCGCAATGTATGGGCAAATGGTTACTTTCACATTTCAATCGATTATATTATTTTTTTAGAATGTGTAATTGCTAAATTTACATTGAAGTGTTAGTTGCACAAGAGTGTTACACTTTTGCGGTTATTAATCAATTTCACTCTTCCTATTTGCCGTCTACATTATCAGTTGAAATTGTCACGTCATACTGTCAGCACGGCCCATTTTACCATACATTGAATTTTGTTCAATCACGTACAGGTAAGAAATGCATGTATAAATTGTTACATAAAGGAGAAAAATAAAAACGATGCAGTTACTTTACAAAATCTACATAAATAAAATGAGCAAGGTTTGTACTGCGCTTCTTGTTAAGGTTAAGGCCGATCTAATAAAGTTAAAGCCCACACCACTTTCTGCTAACACCGTTTATTGTCAGTTTTCGTTTCATATAGAGTTCTTATATATATATATATATATATATATATATATATATATATATATATATATATATATATATATATATATATATATATATATATATATATATATATATATATATATATATATATTATTAATTGCAAAACATTATTTAAAAAGCGTTTAGGAAGTGCATAGGAAGGTTGACAAATTTTTTACGATTAATTGTAAATTAGATATGTAAAATTTTCCCCAACCCCATATGATTTTTCTGCGTTCGACTTTGCTTTTCTTATCAATTAAATACACAAATGCATAGATTGGACAATGTATCGAACAGGCTTTGATACTGATTTCTGTTAAAATATTGTGAGGCTTTATTTATTTATTTATTTATTTATTTATTTATTTATTTATTTATTTAATTTGTGGACAGTTCTTACAATTGTTCGAGTTACATCCAATAGTTTAACACATATTATTCTCAATGTTCAAAGACAAAAGATCCAGGCATTTTGTAGGTATTAACTAAGCATTAAGTAGGTAATATTTTTACAGGATTGAACGATAAGTTCTTTATTGCGAATATATTTAAACGCTTTCTATCACAGGCAACAAAGGGATAGTACAAACTAAAAAAAAGTATCGTTTGTTTGTTAGGAGTTCTGGAAATTGGATGTTTTTACATGTACATTGTCATTTCTACAGTAGTTATTGGTTGATAACATGAAGAACCTTTTTATGTACATACTTGGATAACTTCAACTTGTACACAATTAAAGTGATCCATAAGAACATCGTAAAACTCCTTAATATTGATATGAGTGTCCTTAGACCACGTTTTACGAGTGTTTCTTACACTCTCTAACAAATTATGAGGTTTTTTTTCGTTTTTGGGGGGTTTTAATTTGCTTGGGGTGATTCCTGATATATGTCCGGGATGATGATGGTGATAGTGCGTAAATGTTGGTGGAGAGTGAGGTTCTTTTGAACAAAATGCATCGTAAAAAGTGCCGAAAAAAAGTGGTGGGTCAACCGGGAATATATCCCTGGGTACTCGGGCCCATAAGATGGAACGGACCGAACAACACTTCTTCAGTTTAGAAAATAAATTTTTTATTTGATTAAGAACTAGGAGATGCCCGGGTGTTTCTTACCCCAGGGCCTGTGATCGAACTCTATGGCCCTGATTGTGAAGCGTAATTTATGTGTTTCGGTATAGGTAATATTGTAAAATAGTCATTGATGAATATATTAAATATATTTAATGCAAAAGGAAAAAGAGAAAGAAAAAACAATAAATTGTCACGACTTTTTAATACAGAATAATAGCTATTACACAAGAATTGCCAAAACCTTCCAATTTTGATGCTTCGAGTTTGATATAGTCAATATAATAATTAATGGATCGCCGACTTCATTTTCTTGTCAGTATAACCTCAAAAGATTACATTTAGCAATCCCCTCTGACCAATGTCATCAAAAATCTATTCCGTTCAGGTAACAAATAAGGAAAAAGAAACACACAACAAGTACAAAAATGCGTGTTGCATTGATATCATAATTTTAATGGCATTTGTTGTGGGTGGGAGTAATGGTGTATTCATTATCGTATTATAATAAATAAGATATTTTAGACAATAAAGATAAATGGTTATTACAACTTTGTTCAACTAATAATATTAACTTTGAACAACATACCAAATTTTGTAATAATTCAAAAATTAGATTTTTGTTAATTTAGAAAAGACAAACAAATATAATATATGCATGATTATAAACATGACGATCATAATTTCTCCTTCTCATAAAATTTTTATTTCCATAAAATATCATTAATCGTATATTTTGAATTCAGCTTATACAAAAATGTCTACATTAATTTCGACACAATAGTTCTTAGCTTTCAAAGCTCACTACCATTTGAATAAAGTCGATCACTAGAAAAGTATTGTGTTTGTCCTTCTGTTGTATTTATTATTCTTTTAGTTTTGAAATAAGATCAGTTAAATGTGAAATTAAATTCATCACCTAAATTATTTTCGTTTCACGGTCTTTCGTTTTTTATATATAATAATACAAAGCGGTTTGAGTAAAGAATTAATAATATTAAACTTAAGGATTGTGGAAAAAGCCGATAGGTGTTACCATATATCGCTTTTACTGGACGTAGAGGAAGTAAATTCATTCGATATCTTTGAATCATACTTTACCGGAACTAAAGACATAGCGAGTGGTCTAAAGCGTTCGCATTAACCGTCTAAAGATCTAGATCCATAGCCTAGAACAAGTTACGAAAAATTGTGGCCTTCAACTATTTTGTCAGATTTTGTTTTACATTACAAAGCTTGAAGTTCCGATTCAAACATATTGATGCGCTATTGAGAGAATTTGAGAAATTTGTTTGACAATATTTTAGATAGGACTTCCTGGTTTATTTATACTCGTTATCTGTTAGGCATTATTTTACCAAACGCAGAAATCCCATACCATTATTTAATCACTCAAAAAGTATTTGGAAATTTATTTTATTTATTTTCAGTATTTAACTTGATTAAGATTTAGACACCAGACTGATAAATACGCAATATATATATATATATATATATATATATATATATATATATATATATATATATATATATATATATATATATATATATATATATATATATAAATATATATATATATATATATATATATATATATATATATATATATATATATATATATATATATATATATATATATATATAATTCGTGATTAATTAATTTACTATCCGCAATGCGCAAATTGAATATTCTGTCGAATACTTTAAGAAGCAAAACAGACATATACTCTTGTAAGTAAAATCTGTATGTCTGTATGTATGTTTATCAAAAAATGCCTTCGTCTTTTACCAATAGTCTAAATCATACACACATCATTCCTTTCTTGTTCCAACTCCGCAGTGGTTTGGAAAGGCTTAATATGAAGACTATTAATAATTAATTATCAAACGTGATTACTGCCACCATAATGTAATTGTGAGTCTATAAATTAAGTGTATGAAACAGAGTTTCGTTACGTTTGAATGTGATACAAGTATCTAATTTTTCGTCTCAAAAGTTAACGAAAATTCAGTTTACGGTCAATTTCCAGCTTTGATTTTGAACAACTATGAAAACAGCTATTTTCTTGTAAAGACGTCAAAGTAAACGATATAAACTGAACAGTCGACTCTCTCTCTCTCTCTCTCTCTCTCTCTCTCTCTCTCTCTCTCTCTCTCTCTCTCTCTCTCTCTCTCTCTCTCTCTCTCTCTCTCTCTCTCTGTGTGTGTGTGTGTGTGTGTGAGAGAGAGAGAGAGAGAGAGAGAGCCTATGTTCAAATTAAAAATATCCATTTTACATCTTACTTTCTTCAAACAAATTGACATGTACTCACTAAAAGATTATCCAGTAGTTTATTGTAACACAAGTTATAAAAGGTTAATAATCAACAAAGCTAAGCACTAGTTTCATTACATTCTGAAATGGTCTTTTAACACAACTTGTTTTAAGGTAACTAACCCTACACCACGTCTTTATTTGAAAGTAAGTTGTCTTTCACCATGTATTTATTTTAATGTAGATTGTGTTGTAAGGATTTTTGTACTTCATTAGTACATTACCAGCAAATTTTCTTTGAATTATTCATGTCAATCCCACGATACTCTTATTTTACTTTTTGCTTTATAAATAAATAAATAAAATAAATAAATAAATAAATAAAAAAGGTTTCTGAGCAAATCAAGAAACATTATCCATGTTAGTTTTTTTTTGTTACACTAACCTTTGAGACCCATTGTGTTACAAAAGTTGCCAAAGCATTGCATATTTATGCCTTATATTAATCGGTGATTGTGTTTTCGGCTCCGCCTGCAAGTTAGCAAACTTTTGTTCGGGCGCTCAATAACCCAGTAGATAAAATCTATTCGTATCTCTGTGGAGACTCGCTGTCGGATGATTAAAACTACTGCGCAATTAGCCCTATGACCTCATCAGGTCATCTTCCCCCTCCCCCCACGGAGTGATTGATTAGGTATACACAATGAAACATCTCTCTCTCTCTCTCTCTCTCTCTCTCTCTCTCTCTCTCTCTCTCTCTCTCTCACACACACACACACACACACATACATACACATATACACACAAACATTGGCATAAAATGGAAGAAAAACAAAACGCTGATATACACAGACAGATAGACAGACAGAAATCAGCATACATAATCTCCAAGCCTAATCTTTAGACCAGTTTAGTTTGGAACTTTGTTTTGTCATGTAATTGATTAAACACTTTACATTATCAATGCCCGAACAACGGGTTCAATATATATATATATATATATATATATATATATATATATATATATATATATATATATATATATATATATATATATATATATATATATATATATATATATATATATATATATATATATATATATATATATATATTAAATGTGCGACTTGACGTTTGTGCTTAATGTGTAATGACTCATTATGTACCTGCAATCAGTATATGAGAAAACGCTGCTTTGATATGAATGGAAAACCCACAAGAACTAAAAGAAATCAGAAATTATTATTGACATTCTGATGCACGGAATATCTGTTTATGCTATAAAATATTTGAGAACTTCAAAAACAAAAAGAATTATACTGTGAAGTTTTTGATTACTCTGTTTTTTATACTGCAAGACAATTTTCGCTGCACGTGACTAAATGGCGAATGGAGGAACAATAAAAAATGTTTTAGTTGTTTATTGCTGCTGCTCCAACGACTGCTACTATTGCTATTAGTACTACTACTACGACTACTGCTGCTGCTACAACTACCACTACTACTACAACAACAACAACAACAATAATAATAATAATAATAATAATAATAATAATAATAATAATAATAATAATAAACCCTTTTTTGGATTGGCATTGTCGCTCATTATATGTGTATGTGTGTGTGTTTAGAATTTTAACGTAGCTTTAACAAATTTTCGGGGCCCCGAGTGGCCGAGTGGTCTAAAGCGCTGTCCGTTACGGATCACTGCCATCTCACCTCTGTCTGCGTGTGTTCGAGTCTAGGATTCGGCGAATGTGGATAGGTGAGAAAGCTTGCCAGTAGCTTCTCGTGGGTCGGTGGTTCTTTCCGGTGATTTCCCGGTTTCTTCCTCCACCATTAATACTGGCCGCCATGTATAGCCTATCGTGTGCTGAAAAATGGCGTTAAGCAAAACAACAACAACAACAAATTTTCAGTCATATCGCTACGATGTCTGCAGTGTTACAGTTTACAGCGATGTCTAGCACTGGAGCATCATGCCGCAGACATGATATCTCACCCAGTCAAATTATCCGACACCAGGACGACTAGTCCTAACACTAACCTCTTAATGCTGAGCGCCAAGCAAGAAATCTGTTAGTACCATTTTTGAATGTCTTTGGCATGACTCAGCCGGGGTTCAAACCAGCGACCTTTCGCATCTGAGGCGGACGATCTAACCACTAGGCCACCGGAGCGATCTTGCTCATTGTATGTCCTGAGAGGTGACAAAAGGAGGCAGGAGTCATGCTGGCTTAGTGATTAGTGTGTCGAATGGGTGGGAGTTTGAATCTACCCTTATATCATTCCAATTCGGATGCTGTTTTGTCCTTGTGTAAGTCTTTTAATTGCACCAAACTAAGCGAAACCAAGCCACTACTACTAAATAATAATAATAATAATAATAATAATAATAATAATAATAATAATAATAATAATAATAATAATAATAATAATAATAATAATTCATCGTCGCCCTTCTTCTTCTTCTTCTTCTTCTTCTTCTTCTTCTTCTTCTTCTTCTTCTTCTTCTTCTTAGTACTATTATTATTATAAGTACTGACTTTAGTTATAAATTACACGTTTGGTGATTAATCATGTGCGAATGTCAAGCTCTGAATGCGTCAGTTTAGTTGATTACTGACCTCGGCCTACGTGCGCTCGCTTAAGACTTCAGCTCACTGCATGGAGAGGGGAATTTCCCCATTCCAGTTTAAAGCCTATGTATAGATATGATGTAATCCGTTTTGTGTTTTTTTTTTTTTTTTTCATTTTGTCATGGAGAACATAAACAAACGTGAGTAGAACCAACTGGGTCAGTTGTACAACTAAGTTAACCACAATATTCCACAGTTATGCTGACAATACCGCGGTATAAATAATAGTAAAACCCGAGGCGGGATTAATTTTTAACAGACCAAGATGAACTGATAATACACAGAAGACCAAATCAAAATAAATTGTAAAAAATATATATATTTCATGTCTTTATTGAGGCTTAAATAAATGTGAGAATTCTTCCAATCCAACACACACACACACACACATATATATATATATATATATATATATATATATATATATATATATATATATATATATATATATATATATATATATATATATATATATATATATATATATATATATATAAACGGTCGGTACACTCTTGAATTTCCTTGGAAACAATTGCAATCGCCTTGGCCATCTTTTACATCATGTATCTCGGCTCCGCTACCATAAATAAACAGTTACCAACGCATTGTGTGTAATTATAGATTTCACTAGCGCACGACTCATCGTAGCCACATGTATCTATGTTTATAATCTAAGTAAGCTGAGTAGCTCTATTCCATTGGTTCCTGATCAAAGTCCCGCCCACCCACGTGCCATACTTATATCATAGCAATATGTTGGAAACATGCCCAAGCTTGCAAATCTTTTTTTTTTTTTTTTATTTGGTGGGGTTTAAAGCTGACCTTAAAAATCAAAACAAAACAGACGCAGCATGCGTGTGGCATGTGTTTCTGGGAGCGCTTGACAATTCTCATCGTTTGGACAAATACACTAGCTTCAGGTAAAAATAATAATAATAATTTTAATGTATATTGGTCTTTTGCTTAAAAAAATGACTGCATATCGAAAGCGAGTCCTTTGTGTATTTCTGCCCACTGACACAATATAGACTGGTAACATCCGTCCTAGTTTGATTTGGGCAAGAGTGTTCAGATGTTATACATCAAAATTGTCCTTTAGAAGGAAAGCCTTTTTGCTACCCAGGTTATCCACGTCAGTATTTCAGAGTCGTTGTTCGCATTTTCTTTGTTATTTTCTTAGCACTTAACATGTATCTACTTTCTCAGACATCAGAAAATTACATTACCTCGCTGATCTATTAAATGTGGACACGTATTTTGAGAAAATTATAGGCATCCATCGTTATTTATACTACTACTACTACTACTACTACTACTACTACTACTACTACTACTACTACTACTACTAATAATAATAATAATAATATTTTTTATTGCTAATAATAATATATTATTATTACCATTATTATTATTATTATTATTATTATTATTATTATTATTATTATTATTATTATTATTATTATTATTATTATTATTACCGTATTTTTGGTGTATGTACATATTGACTAATGGAGTGTCAATTTGTAACTGTTCTAAGACTAATGAGAATACCGGAGTGTTTATGATTTTGGTGAGTTTCATAGACGGCCCATTATGCGTCATAATGCCATAGTTGGAGGATGATTTTGAGTTTCTTGCATGGCCTAGAATGCACGAGATTGTGGGAATTCATGATTTTGATTCTTACTCGGTCCAAGATGGATGTGAATATTGCAGTTTGATGATTTTGTAAGTTTCTCAGTATGTGTCATGATGTCATAGTTGATAGTTTTGTGACATTTCTGCATGGCTAAAGATAAACGAGATTGTCGAAATGGAAGATTTTGATTCATACATTGCCCAGGATGCATAAGAATATCAAATTTTATTTTTTTGTGAGTTTCTGACACGAATCCAATACATGAGAATACCGCAGTTTGGTGATTTTGTGTCTTTCTTATACTGATTAATATGCAAGAAATTTTTTAAAGGATTATCTTATGTATATTTTCAATTTTCTGCTTTACAAAAACAGGCTTTGTCCCAAAACCGCGAACTAATTTGCACGTTTATCACGTGTCTGAGTCACATATCCTTCTACTTTCGTAACAATAAATGATACAGTGAGAATCACATTACTACGGTCTATCTATATATTTCTTTCACATTTGTAATCTTTTGACGAAAGCAATGAATGTATTAAAATTGTCAGAGATATAAATGACATTTGGAATTTGATTGCTTTTTGTGAAGAAATAAATATCAAGTAGAGAAAATAAAGAAACATAAATCTGTAAATTTAGGAAAGGAAAAATTCGAATATTAATTGCGTTATTTATAAATGTTATATAAGAAAGATTCGTTTTGATATTTTGCTTTTAGGTTCTTATTCCTCGCCTCTTATAGTAACATTCTTTTTAAAAAAAATGGAGTATTCTAAAGTGAAAGATGGTAATTGCATATTCAATTTCTACTTCTCCCTTGATTTTCGAATGTACTATTACAAAAGCCAATGACATTTAAAAGAAAAAAATATATAATAACTAAGAATTACACGAAGAAATTATATATATATATATATATATATATATATATATATATATATATATATATATATATATATATATATATATATATATATATATATATATATATAGTTGGCTTTTAGAATAATTATTTACCCGTTCAATTATATTTGAACCTTTCAAAACATTTTGATCAGAGGAAGTTTTTAATTCTAAAAAGCAAATTGTAAAATTTGTATACTCAAATACTAATTGTAATTAAATCCAGATCGTCTTATTGCGCCCGAAACTTGTTAGTACAGAGATATCAGTTTAGTCTGTTTTAGCCCATTATAAAGATTTCCTGATAAAATGGTCAGTACAAAAATGTCTGCATTGATCTGTAAGGATTGCATCAGTCGCATTTATTTTTAAATATCTCTTAAGTGTCCTGCTTTGCGTGGACGTTACTTTTTCCCAAATTAAGCTTCAATTTGTTTTATAAATTGTAATTTCTTTTTTTCTAATTAAAAGAGTCATCTTGACTTCGTAATAGGGACTTTCTACGTAAATCTGCCTATTTATGGGAATCATTTTCACAAATGGCAAAACAAATATACTATCAAATGACAATCTGACAATGGGACACAGGCACAGTTGTATACACTCGCCC
Organism: Potamilus streckersoni; assembly: GCA_016746295.1. NCBI lineage: Eukaryota > Metazoa > Mollusca > Bivalvia > Unionida > Unionidae > Potamilus > Potamilus streckersoni. The sequence goes on along the minus strand of JAEAOA010000897.1, from coordinate 1,711,840 downwards.
ATAAATGTATGCGGTGTTTGGTGATGCAGTTTCATTGCGCGGGAAGAGTCGAAAGCGACTGTAAGTCACAGTGAGCTAGATTTCCGTTTAGGCATAGAAGAATATCAATCAATCAAATAAAATCCACCATTAGAAGACCTATTTCCCAAAACATAAAGTTTGATGTTTGATCAGCTAACATCGTCCTCATCATCGTCGTCGTAGCCATTCTTCTTGATGATGACGATAATAATAATAATAATAATAATAATAATAATAATAATAATAATAATAATAATAATAATAATAATAATTATTATTATTATTATTATTATTATTATTATTATTATTATTATTATTATTATTATTATTATTATTATTATTATTATTCAGCACAATGGAGCTAAATAACCTGGATGAAATTTCCCCATTGAACTCCATATCAGAGCTGGAGTTAGATCCCCGTCTTGAACAGGCTTACAGAAAGGCGGAGGAAAATAAGAGCATCATGCCAATTTTAAAGGAGGAAATTCGTCTGCGCATCTTGAGTCGCAGATGTAATGCTGGGCTCGGAGAGATTTGTCTGCAAGAAACTAAGCCCAATATAAAGAAGGTATTTTTCCACGCACACACACACCCAAATACACACACACACAGACACACACACACACACATTCTGAAATAAAATGCATTGGCTGTCAACTGGTACCGTTAATTTTAATATTTAAATATTAATTTTGCAAAAAAATAATTACAATTTATCAAGTCATACGTTTGCGATAAACAATAATATTTGATTTTATGTCACTTCAATTGTTTTCGCTTGCTTTATTATTGGGAATACATAATTATTTAAGTTACATTTATTTACATTCACATTTACCTGAAATGAGTAATTAACATTTTTCAATATAAGCTTTTCAAATTTATGTTTATATCTATAATTAAAATAAATGAAATCGAGTCACTGTTTTTAGAGACGTGCCTTTATATACAAACCTGTATCTCCTTTACATATACACCAGCCTAATCAGAGGGGAGGGGGCATTAGCCCTGGTCTCAACCCTTAAGGAGCTTTGAATAAGCATTTTTAAATGAACAATTCTGAGAAGAAAAAAACTTTTAAAAAAACTTGGCTGTGTACTGAGTTGTCTTTTATTTTTTTTATAGGAAATTATCAGGGCTGGATTACCAAATAGGCATTCTAGACCATGGTTTATTAAAATTGTTGATTGGTAAAATTAAAAACGTATTAGGAGATAACTTACTATGAGGCCCCCGAAATTTCGGCTGCATAGTTGCCTCCACGGGGTTTTATCCGGCACTGGAAATGATATTTTGTATTGGCATTTAACAGTTCAATATAACTAGGACCTCAGAGGCATCAGACTCGAAGTTTTCCGGGCCTAGCTCAACCTCTGAAGTGGACTTCATATTCCGATATATGTTATAGGGTTTAACGCCATTTTCAGCACAATATAGGCTATACATGGCGGCCAGAATAACTGGTGGAAGAAGAACCCTGAAATACCATCGGAAGAACCACCGACCAATCAATAAAAAGCTACTGGAAGGCTTTCTCACGTACCCACGTTAGCCAAGCCTGAGACTCGAATATATATGGGGGTGTTTAGGTTACTCTCAGTGTTTATTCTATTTCTACAGCAATTGACACCCGAGGAACTCATGAAAAAACAGAGAAGGAGACAGCAGAACAGAGAGGCTGCCCAGCGATGCAGGAAAAAGAAAAAGATGCAGGAAGGGAGCGTCTTTGAGGTTTGTAGGCTATCAGAGACATCTTCCGTTTACAAGTGTCGTTTGTAAAAAAAAAAGGGGAGGGGTTAATTCGCTGTGTTCCATATATTAATATTTTCATTTATCACAAAATTATCTTATCTTTCAAATTTTGCATATAGGAGGTTAATTGTGTTTGTTGTGTATGTGTGTTCTTAATTTTTAACGTAGTTTTAACAAGTTTGGTCATATCGCTACAGCGTCTATGGTGTGACAGTTTACATTGATGTCTAACACTGGGGCACCATGCTGCAGGCTTGTAGCATCATGACTGACCCAGTCATCTTATCCGGACATCAAGCAGACCAGTCCAAACACTAACCTCTTAATGCTTTGCGCCAAACAAGGCAGCTGCTAGTGCCATTTTATAAGTCTCCGGTATGACTCGACCGGGATTCCAACCCGCGACCTCCCGCAACCGAGGCGGACGTGCTAACCACTTCGGCCACCGGAGAGGTCACCACGGTATTTATAAATGTCTTTCTTTCTCCTAATAACTGTATTCATATGTATATATAAGTTATCCCATAACATTAGGTTCTCCGTTTCAATTCACGGAAGTTAAAACAAAATATATAATGAACAAGTTTGTAATTAGCAGAGTTAAATGTAACAAAAAAACAAATTAAAGACTTACCTTTAATGAGTTAAAATTCCACTACTAAATCCAAGTGTTCTTTTCCAGATTACTAACTCGTTGCGCGTTCTATACTCCAGCCAATCCTCATGCACTTTGTCTGACGATAAGGGATGAGATTGAGAAATGCACTAAGTGACTTTAGATCAATCCCTTTCGGCTATACATTTAACTTCCATTAAATATAACCGCAACATCGTATGATCCACTGCGGCCGACAATACTTGAGGTCTTGAGTCACGGACTAATTTGTGGTAGCAGTTTAGTACATGTAAACCCTCTGATTTCTCGCACATTATGATTCCATGGAAACGTATGTATATCAGACAAAGTGTAATTAGCATCTCCTGATATACTTCATTCATAGAAACCAGTAATGACATGCAGGTATACATGACTAATTTTTAAGTTTGGATAATGAATGAATGAAGATAATTGTTATGATAAACAGATAGTAAAATACACACACACACACACACACACACACCCAGAGGTAGGCAATACTGACACACACACAGAGAGAGGTAGGCAATACTCACACACACACACACACACACACACACACACACACACACACACACCCAGAGGTAGGCAATACTGTCACCACCCTTCAAGAGGTTAAAGGAAAATACAAGGATTTAATGCAGTAGTAGTACAAAGAACGTTTTGCCATCATTTATTGTCTGGTACGATCATATTTTTCTTTGACACTTACATTATTTCAATAAACATTGTTTTTTGTGTGCTTAAGTAATTCATGCAAACATGAAAATAACTGAATATCTGCCTAACCTGAAATGAGATGCTTCATGGAATTTTCCGTTCCGGATCATGTTCTCATTTAACTTCAGTGCTCACACACTATCAACCAAAATTCTTAATAATATTATTTCCATAACTTTCCGAATTACTTTTCTTCTCAAATTAATAAATACTTCATTATATGGATAATTATGTTTTTATATAAATGTTGTATCATATACCACTAATTCAGCCTCAAAATAAATTCATTGTTCCTTACCATAGTTTTATCATTTAAACAATAGTACGTCATTGTAATGTCCGCCAAGGGATTTTAATTGCTACAGCCAACTACGAAACCTGAATGACTTTATTGCCTTGTACTAGTGGTTCCTAACCATTTCTAGTACAAGGACTCTTCTTAACTGAAAAGATTTTGCGGTCATCACCCCCCATCGCCGGCCAGTATTAATGGAGGAGGAAGAAACCGGGAAATACCCGGAAAGAACCACCGACACTCGAGAAGCTACTGGCAAACTTTCTCACATATCCGCATTCGCCGAATCCTAGACTCGAACCCACACAGACAGAGGTGAGATGGCAGTGATCCGTAACGGAAAACGCTTTAGACTACTCGGCCACTCGGGGCCCCGGGAAAATTGTACTTTTTGGCTTTCTTGGGATGACCATGCAGAACCCTGGCGCACAGGTTGATAGCAACTGCATTATATATTAAATTAATTTTAACAGGATATTCATTGTCTTCTTACACCGCTCCGAGAGGTTAGAGCGTCTGCCTCGGATGGGCGAGGTCACGGGTTCGAGCCCCGGCTGAGTCATACCAAAGACTTTTAAAATGTACTAACAGCTGCCTCGCTAGGTGGTCAGCATTAAAAAGGTTAGTATTAATACTGGTCGGCCTGGTGTCAGAATAACGTGACTGGGTGGGACTTCACGATACATGTCTGTGGCATGATGCTCCAGTGCTAAACATCACTATAAACTGCCACACTGAATACGTTGTAGCGATATGACTGAATTTTGTTTAAAGCTATGTTATAAATCCAAATCATAGAAACAGACACACACACACACACACACTTATTGTGTATCATTATATCACTTCTGCGATTTTGGCATTGCTAATGTCACTATGGACGTGTAAAACCGCTATTCCGCGCTCCCTATAACACTATATATATATATATATATATATATATATATATATATATATATATATATATATATATATATATATATATATATATATATATATATATATATATATATATATAGTTAGGTAAGTAAGTAGGTAGGTATTCTGATCGGAACGTATTAGAACTGTTTATTATATTGTTGTCATTATCTGAGATATTCCTCATAAAGTTGTTTGCTTCATAGCCAGACACCCATCACTAAATCAATTCGGAGTTGATATTAAAATAATTGAATTTTCACATGTCAACTGTAATAAATGCGACGTATAATTAAAGTTTCTGAATCTAAGAAGTCCAGTTGAAGTAACTCGTACTCGTACTACTCGCGCTGGGGACACTTCCTAGGAATAGACGGAACAATGTACCTTTTGTTTCCGTTGCTATTATCTTTTTATATTTTTTGGTGCATCTTTATTAATATTAAACTGACTTCGAAACAATTATGCAGCATTAGAATTCTGAAACTGCCAATTGTACTAAATATAAAATGAGAATGTTTGCATCTTCGCGTCAGCGTTTACTTCTATACATTTATTTTGAGCAGAAATCTTGGAGTGGAATGTTTCCTTAATTTATTTATTTATCGGTGTTTACTCGTTCCGTTATAGCTGGATACATGTTCATGTTATGTATTTATTGTAAGAAACTGTTGTGTTGTTATTAATATTAATATATTATTATTATGATTATTATGATTATTATTATTATTATTATTATTATTATTATTATTATTATTATTATTATTATTATTATTATTATTATTTAATGTTCATCCCCTGCACTATTCTAATTATGCACCATATGGGCACTCTTCACTGTCTCCGATATTGCGATTTATGTACAAAGGTATGTTAAGAACGAGAGAGAGAGAGAGAGAGAGAGAGAGAGAGAGAGAGAGAGAGAGAGAGAGAGAGAGAGAGAGAGAGAGAGAGAGAGAGAGAGAGAGAGAGAGAGAGAGAGAGAGAGAGAGAGAGAGAGAGAGAGAGAGATGCCTTTGAATTGAATGGTTGCTGATTTACTCTTTAGTTGAAAAGGATGTCTAGACATTCATGTACAAAAGTCTATCGATTGTCTGTCTGCCAGGCATTGATCTGGGGCACTGACATAGTACAGTACTTACTAGTAGTCGATATGTATGCCGTCAAGGCTGGGTACACTTACCTGGAAAAGCACTGGCAGACAACTTATAGGCCAAAGTGCATTTCCACTATTCCAACCATACACTTATCACGCCACTCAGTGGATTTGATGGTATCGCAATCAATACACAATCCAAAAATTTCCAAATAACTTTTCACTTTCTTGAACGGAAATTCACCCGAGTCAAAGTCATTTTTGGTGCATAAAATGTTTAGCCGGTTCACTGTTCCATTTTGAAAACTGCGGTTCGCAGCTACCAGCAGCAGCAGCGGTGAAGGTTCATCATCCAATCGATACCCCGTTTCTAGGTCAAAGTGAAGCTGTCACTTGGTGTTTATTTATAATGTAATATTGGTTTGATTCTTAAATTTCGCAACATTCATGTTTCAGGGATTCAACGAAGCGCTGAACGAGCAGAGAAAACTTCAACAGGAGATTGAGTCTCTAACAAGAGAAAAGAACGAGCTGTTGAATTGTCTTCACACCCATGTATGTGCGTCCACGCCGAGCTTTAGACAAGAGACGAACCTTGTGTCAGTCCACTCATCTCCAGGTTCAAATGACCCGATACCAATGGACGGGTCTGTGTTTAAAAACTCACCTGGTCTGATGGATTCCGAACTATCTTTTTCTCTTCAAGGTATTATCGATGAAGCTACCCGGTCAGAAACTGATACGCTTAATGCACAATATGGGGACTCGCCGTCTTACCACCAGCATCAGCAGCTGTATCTAGGTGACTCTCTGAAACATCCGGAAAATAACACCACCGATTCAATTCCTTTCCAGTCTGAGAACTACTCCGTCGAGGACGAAATAGCAATTCTTACGTCCATGTGTATCATGTCCCCACTGGTACCTATTTCCCCAGACTTTACCCTCGGGAGACGCTCCATTAGCGACCACCTTGACAACAGCTCGGATAACAACATTTTCCAGTTTTACTGACTTTAAAGAGAATAGGACATGTAAAACCAAGGTGTCGATAGTCGTCACTTTTTTTGAATACACGTGTTTCATCATGATTGATAGGTTGTACCCGAAGTCATCAAGTATTGGAATAGTTGATAAGTATTGTGTAATGATAGTTCTTACTCATTCAACTGACGAATGATGTTTTAGTTATTAATACAATATGCCACCATACTCTTTCGCACTTAGTTGTCATCGGAGCATTAACTCGTGTAAACAACATCTCTATTGTGCTTAATTTCAACTGCATGAATCTCACATGCTAAAAGTGCGGCCATCCAAATGTATAAGCCGTTTTAGGAGCAAACTGTCTCTGACAAACTTTGTCCTTAGTTCATTAAGGCTTGATTGAAAGTGCTCAAAACTTTCTTCAAGCCATCAAAGCTTGTTTGTTTGGCCTTTAATCCCTCAAGACTTGTCTGGAAGTGTTAAAAATTTGTCCACAATCCATCAAAACTTGTTTAGCCCTTCCATTAGTCCATCAAGGATTGTTTAGAAGCGTTAAAAACTTACTTTTTCTCTAGAGTATCCATCCTCAGAAGATACCATACTTGTATACCAAATTTATCAAAGCCAAAGTTATATATATACACACCTCAGATTACATATGCATGCCCCAATTAAGCTCTGAGAATATGCATTACCGTACTAAGGGGGGGGTCTAGAAACGGGGCGGTTGCTCTGGGTGCGAGATGTCTTCAGGCGCAAAAGTACCTTTGGGCCATCATCTTCAACCTGGGCGCCATTTGCCATTAGTACGCCACTGACAGTATGTTACTCAGTCACATGCACAAGTCCCCATTTCAAGCTAAGATCTCTGTGTTTCGGTTAGAAGTTTCTGCCATATTGCCTATCTCAAGGTCAAGAGCTCAATCCGAAGCCCCACCCCACCCTCTTGAAAGGATATTAGTATTGTACGATGAAAAGCGTTACGTCTTTGAAAACATGAAATGCGAAATGTTTTATATATTTGTGTGACTAAGCATATGAAATTTGTACATTAAGGTTTTTGCTACAGATATCATTGGTTGTACGCAGTGGGTACATTATTTCAGCCTACAATTCTAGACAATATCATTTTACTTTTCTAGAATTAGGCACAAATAGCTTTTATAGACATCACATTATGTATTATTCCAGCGAGTGAATTTCAGTGTAGTCTCCCAAAGTATTAGTACATGAATGGTACCTATCCCCTATGTCGACCGTCGACCGTCAAAACTTTTTTCTGCATGTCTGCTCAACATCCACTAAATTTCACAGGTGTCATGCGAGTGTCAGTTTGTCTCGTGTTTACCAATTACTTCGGTCGGTAATATAAACATAAAACTTTAATATGACTTAAAAAAAAGTATATGCATATAACTAGTCCAACGTTGACAGAAAGTATTCTGGTGTAAGGAACTTTTGTCGTGGCTACAAAAATGAGACAAGGTGGCTACAAAAATGAGACGAGCCTTTAAGTGACTTCTTCTGGCAACAGCTAAGCATAAATTTACCAAATCTGAAAGAAACCATCATGGCTAGAAGACCTTTCAAACTATGTGAAAGATACCAATCCCACTATAGAAATATGGCTACCGTTAAAAAAATTTAGAAAAAGCCACTCTTCTAAAAACAGAACCGCAGAATGGATGATTTACCCAATTTAACTAAAGGCATAATGACATGAAGGCTTTTAAAAACTTGTTTAAAATATAAATGATGCCGATCTGCCTTGAAATTTGACCACATTACTAAATAAAGAACAAAAGTTACAATGACTTATGGAGAAAAAAAGTACTTGAACAATTTTGATCAAATGATCGTGAAACCATTATGACAAAAAGCCTTTTTAGTTCGCATAAATCTTAGTGATCCACCACTCAGTATGGCCAAAACTCAAACGGCCAAACCTCTGAGTTTGCATAATCGCTGATCCACCATTCAGTATGGCCAAAACGCAGTCAGATTTTGCCGTTCTATATATGGTTGCCCTTACTATCCCTTTGGGGCCACGAGTGGCCGAGTGGTCTAAAGCGCTGTCCGTTACGGATCACTGCCATCTCACCTCTGTCTGCGTGTGTTCGAGTCTAGGATTCGGCGAATGTGGATATGTGGGAAAGCTTGCCAGTAGCTTCTCGTGGGTCGGTGGTTCTTTCCGGTGATTTCCCGGTTTCTTCCTCCAACATTAATACTAGCCGCCACGAATAGCCTATCATGTGCTGAAAAATGGCGTTAAGCCCAACAACAACAACAACAACAACTATCCATCTAATAAATCTTTGAATATCTGACTGGATCGTACCCACCTAGATTTATAGGTCGCATGTCGGCCAGTTAAGCCATATCTGGCCCAGTTGGGCTTGATGTTAAATTTTCTCAGCATAAATGGTCTAACGTTTGTATCATAAATCTTAATGTACAGTCTATACTGCATGCGGCAATAAAGCCTTGTGTACTTGATAAAGTATTTAGAATTTATTATTATTATTATTATTATTATTATTATTATTATTATTATTATTATTATTATTATTATTATTATTATTATTATTATTATTATTATATGACATTTACACCATATTTTGGGTTACATTATGTGACGTATGTAATTAATCCCAAAACCTTGCAAAAAAAGTAAATAATCCGCAATTAAAAGTTAGCGATTTAAACAAGAGAAACTGTAAGACTTGTGCAGAATATTATGCTTCGTTTGTCTGGTAGTTAGTTTTTTTGTGTGTAAAAAGTGCCAGATGTCTATGTATAGTTATAACGACTTTATGTTGGAGTGAGGGAATGCAGGCATATTCCTCACTCACTTATCTCCACAACAGTATGTAAGACCCCTTACCTTGTGCTCAATAACCTTCCATGATTCCATTTAATCTTCAAATGTATAATTTTTCATAGTCTGCATTTGATCTCACCAGAATGTTTGATTTTAGGAAAATATTATTTCAATGAAGTGCTCAGGATAAAACAAAAAAACGCTTTTTGTATTGTTGTAAATAAATACATGCTCATTCACCCATTCCATCCGGAATTAATCAGTTTCAAATGATCTCGAAATGTTAGCAGTTGTCTTGTGTTCAGTTTGGTGGTTTTAGTTGTGTTCGATGAAACGCGACCTACATGTAGCTAAAGTGTTCCAGATTTGTTTTGTCTATTTTAGCATATGCAAAGGCGCAATTCAGCATGGGTTGTTCCTATTTATAGGCGTGCCAAACAGAAAACATAGTTGGTGTTCAAAGCAACGGTCGATAAACTTCAATCACTCTTAACACCATATATATATATATATATATATATATATATATATATATATATATATATATATATATATATATATATATATATATATATATATATATATATATATATATTCACTTCATATAGAGTTAAACCATTTTTACTTATTTTGACATTGCCCTTATTTGTAATATAATATTTGTACATTACAAATTAATACAGAATGAATAAAGTGATTCTAAGCATCAAAGGAGGTTGTGAAAATACTTGTTTGTCGAAATAAATGCATTTTACAATAACCTACATTATATACAGTTGTGATATTCAATGCACATAAGTAGTGTGCATGTGCGCGCGCGTGTGTGTGTGTGTGCGCGTGCGTGTTAAAATAGGAGATACGATCCAACAATTTAAAACTGTAGGTAACAATACAGGGGCAAATTATTTGGTTGTGTAGCATAGCAGACCCTCTCTACTCCAACCCACCCGGATTAAAACCATACAAAATGACCGCCAAACAACCGGGACGTTTCCTTTACAGCTTGACGATTAAAATTATTTTCTGAAAACTCATGTAATGCAAAAGATTGTTGGATTCCTCCTCTTCGGGAGTGGGGGTAGGGCTATAAGTTTACAGAACTTTACTCGTTACCGTCTTGTTTAGCAGGACCTTGACCTCCTAAACGATACTCCTGGATCATTCACTCCAGTTGTTCCTTGTTGAAATTAATTAACTTCTTTGTTGATTTGGTTTCATGTACTGGAACTGGAAATACTTTCAAAAAGATGCTAAATCAATGCGTGCATGTAAATATATATACATGTTCAAAGAGTATTAGGTTTAAGACAACCGATACTTTTTTTTTTGTTTGTGTGCCAAAAGCTATCGGAATTGCAACATTGGTAGTCTTTTAGGCAATCGAAATTAACTCGGAAACTACGTTATTTCAATCAATATTGTTTTCATTACACCTTGGCAACATACATGTCTGCACTAATAAGAAACTGTATGACTCGTATAGTTAATTGGTCTAAAGTTAGTCTCTTATTTTTTTACAACTCACACTATAAACTACCCAAGAATACTCTATACATTATACCTTGTCCAAGTAGGGTTTCAGAAACCAAAGTTCTTCTTTTGGGACCTTACTTTCCTGCCTTAAAGCTCGCTTTAAAAAAAAAAAAACCAACAAATATCAACATAAGTTTTATTTGTCTATGTGTGCTTACAAACTTTCATTCTATCTACGTTTGTGTGTTCTTGTGTGTCTTTGTGCCTATATATGTATACGAATCTGAAACCGTTGTTCCTACATCATGCAATCTGATACGGTAGGTTCTCCGTCACCTTTTTTATCTATTATTTTACAATTAGGTCATAACTGTATTCAACCACTTAGCGGAAACAAGGTATAAACTTGTATGTAAAATCACGAATTCGCTTGGACAGGATTTTTCAATACCAAATTCAATGAATTGGTTAACAACACCCGAATTTGCAAACGTGAGGCCCGATTTGGATCACTTTGCCCCCTCCCCCCCGTTTACGCGCTGGGCACCCTGTAAGCACAGAATTTAAAATAAACTCTTAAACAAATTTTATATGATACTGAACTTAATATTTTTTCCATCTCTTTAAAATTACTTTCTCTCTATAGATATATATTTTTAAAATAATAACGCGCGAGGCCCGTTAGCTCGGATTAAAAAAAATCGGGTCAGTTTTTTAAATAGTATTTATTGCCATTAAATTATATTTCTTGTCTCCTCGTGTGGATTTTACGAAAGTGTAATAAGTGAGGCGGTTGTTAGTTTAATCATAATCTGATCATCCCTACCTATTTATTTGTTTTATTGACTGTGAAAACGGACCAAAAAAAAGACATTAGGTTTTTACATCGATTTTGATGTGCTCAAAATGCCAGAGACTAAATGTTTCATTTTGTTTTCTGAATGAATCTCGTTTCCATCTTGCATTTAATCTGCTATAACGTGTCTAATCAAAAGCAACCAAATAACACCCGTTATGATAAAACCTTACACGTAAATCTGTCAACCTACACACATTTTTATGAATAAAGCAATATAAACTCTCAATGATTCCAGATGTTTATTTCGAATTAAATCCATTATCTATACTTTACTACAGTCATTTTCTTTTGTTTGAATTAAAATTTACTCAGTTTAATAAATATTCATGCCCCAAATTAGAAAGTAGTTCTCAGGTTCCTCACCTGAAAATTGTATGAAATGCACATTTGGTCTCTGCTCACCAAACCAAACCTTTTTTTTCTGTTCATGACATATTCTGTTTCAAGTTTATGTTCTTTTTTTATCGAGGTGGAGCTAACGCCATTTCTCAGGCGGCCAGTGTAACTGGTAGAGGAGTAACCGATGAAAACCCCGTCAAGAACCAACCCACGCTAAGCTACTGTCAGCTTTCTCACACACCTGCATTGGACCTGCTTCTTCGATAAATATTCAGTTTGTGGATGGGCATTGGATGAGTTCATGTGAATATTCAAGAAGAACTGCTGTTATATTTGTTTCGTGGTCCATGTACTGTTTTGTTGTTGTTATTGCTGTTACATATCTGAAGTTTTTTTTTGTCTTTTTGTATTTTTACAAAAAGAGCATTCTAACATTTCTGGAGAAAATTCACTGAAATACCCTAAATTCACAAGTCTTTTTGGAATTTACAGTTTCTATGATTTAGGTTCTGTATTATTGTAGTCATTTTTAGGGACTGTAACTGAAATGAAGGTGGGATAATGGTGGTGGGTGGGGCTCTTGGTGTATACCTAAATTTATTATATTTTATTATACTGATAATATATTTCAATTTCAACCTTCCACTCTACTACCAGCTACCCTCACCCTCACTGCCCCGTTATAGTCCACATCCCGATGGTTTTTATTTATTTGTATAAGAAGAGTGCTTGTATATATTAAGCATACAACGACTCTATAGATCTCTTCATATATTCGCATATCAAATTAGCAAATTTAAATTGTAATGTTCTACAGTAAATTTCTGTATCGTTCAGATAGTACTATGAATTATGTTAACTTTTTGTATAAGTGAAAACAGTTTTTCTAAGAAAGAGATTCGTTTAAAACATCCATCTACATTTTCTGTATCTTCATCAAGACAATGTCGAAACAATACGAATACTAAAAGTCATTCATGGCTTATATTTAACTTTCTAAAACTGTGACTCACATTTTATTTATTAATTTATTTATTTGCATATTTTGATATATTTCGGTTTGGGTTACAGGACAAGCCTACAAATATTCTCTCTACCAGAGCCAGGCGCTATGGTAACTATATGAACAACAAAAATATTTTTAATACACATGTCACAGCGGACATAATAATAATAATAATAATAATAATAATAATAATAATAATAATAATAATAATAATAATAATAATAATAATAACTTAAGCTATCATTATGTGGAATCACCTTGTATTAATTACATGTCCCTTGTTATTTCCTTTTCATTTTTCAAAAAGTGCATTAGTGGATGGAGGATTATTGGTATTGTTAGTCTACAGTAAAGTATTATTATCTGGTCCCAGTTGTCAAAGAGTGGCATTTCTCCAGTACAAACGAAAACCTAAAGACTGGTTACATTTATTAAATATTTAGACTTAACGTCATCTAGTCCCAGTTTTCAAAGAGCGGAATTTCTTCTGTAAGGATAAATATAGAAGTACCAGATACATTTAGTAGATTTCAAACACCAATAATAATAATAATAATAATAATAATAATAATAATAATAATAATAATAATAATAATAATAATAATAATAATAATAATAATAAAAATAATAATAATAATAATAATAATAATAATAATAATAATAATAATAATAATATTATTATTATTATTATTATTATTATTAAGAAGAAGAAGAAGAAGAAGAAGAAGAAGAAGAAGAAGAAGAAGAAGAAGAAGAAGAAGAAGAAGAAGAAGAAGAAGAAAAATACAACAACAACAACAACAACAACGAAGCAAGATGCAAAATGTTTATAAGATACTGTAGGGAGCAAGTAAATGATTTCAACTCATCCCTTAACTTATCGAACGGCTAAGAGTAACTAATATAAATGAAACATCTGTTAGTGTACTTCAAAATGGCTTGGTTTGTATGAAGTGCAGGAAGAAAGGCGTATAAAGTCAGACACTGGGATTAGGTTATAGTCAGTTTTACAACAGCAAGATGTTGGGAAAGAAACAAAACAGCAATTACTTTCATACAAAAAATGAATGTAGAAGATCAGATTTTAAAAACTCTTTTTTATACCCAACAGCAACAACAACAACAATAATATCAAATAATAATAATAATAATAATAATAATAATAATAATAATAATAATAATAATAATAATAATAATAATAATAATTTAGAAATGTTTATTCCACTGGCCCATATTACCAAATACAAGTGAATAAAATGTACGCCATGGTTTAAAGATCTTAAACACGGTGTTCATCATGAGTATAGATACATAATTTCCAATAATCAGTGCATTATTTTATACAGATATTACTACCTCTAAGTATATTATTCACCAATCGTTTGAGTTATCAAAGATGGTCTAAGACAAAAA